>JACEFZ010028148.1:37500-82500 GCA_014155875.1 Cepaea nemoralis | reverse complement strand
TAAGTTGACAGGTACAGGGTATCTTTATTGAGACAATGGTTGCATCAACAGAAGAGTATGATCTCATACTGCCTACTTTATAGTTAGTTAATTGCATGTCCTATATGGGATGTCGTAGTCAAACCCAACATCTTTGGCTGTTCGTAATTTCTTGGCAAGTTTACGTTCAGTAGTTTGCCATTGATTTCTAAAAGACCGGCACTCATACCTTTGTATCGGAAATCAACGCAATGCGGTCTGCTTGAAAATCGCCCGCAGCTGTCTTTCGAACGCGTAATGCGGGATTACGAATAACCTCTGTAACACCTTGGTCACAGAGCCGGCTTTATAAAAGGTTAGAAAATTATTGCAATCAAAGAAAACAGACTGATGGTAGCAATGTCCTGCACAGGACAAGCCAATGTACTGTGATGAACGTGATGTCAGGTGTAACAATGCGTATACAGAGGATCAACAAGTTCTGCTGTGTTATTTCAAAACAGGCTTTATTTACACATGATGGTCGATACAAAATCCAAGTACTAATCAATTGTGATGTTGTCTTCTCTTCCCTCGTCCTTGGTGGTCACTACCCAACAACCAGCTACGTCACGACTTGAGCATCCTTCTTACTGTTCTATATGGATGCTCAAGCGTGCTGTAGTCTTGCACCCCTAAGCTAATACTGATATGATATTCATTCTGCTACACCTCCCTGTCTTTTAAAAGACTTTTCTTCTTCAAAAGTCTTAACTCCTAACCCCTTTATCCTACACCTTCTCTCCTTACCTCCCATAATTTCTCTAAGCCGCCCCAAACTAACTCTATTTTAGGTGAATATTTCCTTCCAATTGTACCACATTGCAAACCACTATGAAGTTATATTTCTTCTTCGTTTCTGGCTCTTCAAAGTTTCTTTACAAAATATATATATATATCATAAGAATGGCTCGTATCAATCGTTATCGTACACTTGACATTATGAAATTTCTCATTCACACAACACAGGATAGACATAAAAGATGTAGTTAAAAAAAAGTAAAGAAGGGGTGCGCACCCATTTTATGAAAAGTATAAGGAAATAGTCAACACAATCACATTTACCTCTCTTGCCAACGAAAAAACGTTTGTAAAAAGTTTTTTAAAATATATCTTATGAAATACATCTCTGTTCACTATAAATTAAGTTGATCTAAGTTTTCTTTTATATACTCACCATTTATATTGCCATCCACAACCTTGTCTATATTTCACTTATCTCACCTTCAACCATGAACAAATGTTCATATTCCATGAACATTTTAAATTAATTAACGCTGTTTTTTCACAGCTCCTATCTTTTGCCCCCTCACATCCCATGACACGCCTCCTTGTTTATCTATTCCATATACCCAACCTTATATGCTGCCATTCACAGCCCCCTTTTTATCTATTCTCTATTAACCAACTATCATATCGTTACTCATAATATGGTATCCAATCCATATATCTTCAATTAATGCTGACTTTAATGCAGCTCCTATTTTAACTTTCCCATAACCATCCCCGGCATATGTTTCTAATACTTCATAGCCATATCAACCTCTTTATGCTGATTATCACAGCAACAGAATATACCCATGAACATATTATTCACAAAGATAATGTGTCTCTCTACTAGTCCTCAGTAGTTTATTACTATTTTCTGAACGAAGGGTTCTATATAAAGTCCCGTGTATTGTTTTTATACTGGACAAAATCATAACTGTTTATAATTTAAACTCAACTTAACCGATTTCTAACATATTTATAAACAAGGTCATTCTTATTTAACACACAAGACAATTCACTTAAATTATGAGTTAAGCGAAATAAAATCACAACAGGACATCATACCCCCCCCCCCCCCAAGTTTGTATACATCATTTATGTTTCCCCTCATATCAATTAAAGGTATTAACTCATTCAAAGAAAAACATATTTTAAAATAATATAACATACATCCTATCTATTGTTAGTCTCTTTTATGGACTAACAATAACTTATTTATCTATTTAAGAAATCTCAAGAAGTCAAACCATAAAATCAATTGGCAATAAAATTACAGTAAAAAAATATACCTCACTCGAATTTACATCCATATTAGTTATCTTACTACCTAATTATGTCTATTCTTCAAGACAACTCATTATAAGTATCAATAGAACCCTTTTCCATAACAAATGTGTCATATACATCCTCAAGTATCATTTTCTTTTTTAAATCATGAAATTTATATCTTGCTATCTGCAGTATTTTCTATCAATTTATTTCCTACGTTTCCATTTCCTCAGTAACTCCAAGTTCCTTTAAATAAGTGCTATCTCCATATCAATATCTTCTTCTTCGTATAAAGTATTACTTTCTTCCATACTACTATTTGATTCTGAATTTTCATCCATTTCTTCTTCATCTGTATGTCTATTACTAGCAGCTGCCAATCTTTTTTTTTTCTATATCCAATCTAATTTTTTTATCATCGTTTCTTAACGACCTTTCTAATAGGGGTATATATTCGTCGCTTGATGAATTTTCCCTAATTCGTCTCTGTCTTTTCACTTCTCTTTCTCTCTGTCTCTCTATTCTCCTTTTCGTTGCTTGTCTAGTATTTTTAAATGGAGCACCTATCTCTTCTTCCATAGATTCTATACTATCATAATGACCCTCATTCATATTTTTTTCTTCTATCGTTTTCGGTATTGTCTGTTCTTGAGTATCATCACAAACTGGAGTTGTTATTAATTGACTTTGTGCTGGATCTTTTCTAAAATCTGGGGGTATTGTAGCTCTTCTGACGACTTGTTCATCTAATTATACGGTGTCTGAATAATAATTATTATTATACTTATTATTTCCCTTATCATCATTATCTCTTCTTAAGTGCTCTACGTGTGCCCTTGCTATATGTCCCGTGATCTGGTTCTTTATACTGTACGATACATTTCCTATCTTTTCTAAAATGTAATAACCTGGAACCCAACGAGCATCAAACTTAGAGTTCCTTCTATGCTTCTTATAATAAACTCTATCACCTACTTTGAATTCCTGTAATTTTGTATTCACGTTTCTGTACTTTTTCTGTCTTTCTCTAGCTTTAATTATATTGTTCTTTAATCTTACATGTGCTTTATGCATTTCTTGTATGATGACCTCTTGAAAGTCTTCCCCCATATATTTACGTCTTGGTTTTAACAGATTATCTATGGGTAGTATTGGCTCTCTCCCGTGTAATAAATAAAATGGTGAAAACCCTGTGCTCTCATTTTGATTTGTGCGTATAGCGCTAAGCGCAGGTCCTAGGAATAGATCCCAATCTTTTTCATGTTCATCGACAATCTTTGCTATAATATCGTACAATGTTCTATGTTGTCTTTCGTTCTTAGCATTTGAAGAAGGTCTATAGTATGAGGTCTTTATATGTTTTATATTCAAATCTTTTAATAACTTTTCGAATTTCTTATTCACAAATTCTTTACCATTATCCGTGAGTACAATCTGTGGGCAACTAAATCTTGGTACGAATTCCTGTAAAAAAATATTAATGATAGTATCTGCGCTCTTATCTGGGATTGCATAAACTTCCGGCCAGAGACTGTAGACGTCCACCATTTGAATTAGATATACGTTCCCTGATAATGTTCTAGGGTGAGGACCTGATATATCTAAACTAACTTTTTGCATTGGAAACTGAGGAATATCTGTATCTTGTAAGGGACACTTAATTGTTTTCATATTCCTTAATCTGCATCTTTCACACGTATCGACATATTTACAAGCAGTTTTAAATAAATTCGTCCAATAATATTTATTCGTAAGTGCTTTCACTAATTTATCACGACCGAGATGACCATTCTCATCATGATATGCTTTTAAAACTTCACTTTCCAAATGTTTTGGAATATATTTCCTTAGCTGTTCGTTTCTTTCACTCATGTAATATAACTGTTCATCCTCTTGCAAAACTAAATAATTCTTCTTATACTTATTCTCATCCGTTTCTTTTAATTTCTGTTTTATTTCTAAGACTTTTGGATCTAATTCTTGTTCTTCTTTCATATAAAATTGTGCTAAATGTGGGTCTTCTGCTCTAGGTTCAGACTCTTGATCCGACAGTAAACTCTCAAAATCTTCTCTATTTATTATGGCAGAATCTAATATATTTACTTGCCAGTTTCGGTCGTCTATCTCCGGTTCACCTTCGTCTTCCGAGTTTCCTGATGACTGTGGATACGGGATTCTAGACAATAGATCTGCGCATGTGTTGTTCCTACCTGGTATGTATTCTATTCTAGTATTGTATCCCTGTAGATTCAACGCCCATGTCTGTATTTTCCTGTTCTGCACTGGAGCTTCTAACAAAGATTTTAAAGGCATGTGGTCAGTTCTAATAATGAAATTTGCGTTATGTAGATAGTAGTTAAGTTTCTGAAGAGCATAATGAATAGCATAAGCCTCCTTCTCAATAGTCGATCATTTCCGCTGAGACCTGCTAAGTTTATGAGACAAGAAATAGATTGGCCTTTCATTTTTAACCCCTGGTATTCCAGATTCTTTTCCTTCATATGGTTGAACCAAACACGCTCCTATAGCATTATCTGAAGCATCTGTATATAATATTAACTGTTTATTCAAATCTGGAATCTGGTGGCACTACTGTTAAGCTAGTTTTTAAAAACTCGAACGCTTTTTGACATTCATCATCCCACTTAAATCTAGCGTATTTGCCAGTTAAGTTAGTAATAGGCTCTGCTATTTTTGAGAACCCTGGAATGAAACGCCGATAATACCCACAGGTTCCGATAAACGCACGAACTTCTTTTACGTTAGTTGGAGGCGGTAGTTCCTTAATAACTTTTATCTTGTCCTGATCTGGTTTAATTCCGTCTCTATTAATAATATACCCCAAATATTTTGTTTCTGTTTTTAAAAATTCGCATTTACTGAGCTTAAGTTTGACATCATGTATTCTTAATCTGTCGAATACTAATTTTACATGTTTTAAGTGATCATCTACATCTCCTGCTGTATAAATTAAAATGTCATCTATGTATGCCAATGCAAACTTTTGCATACCCTCTAATACTTGATGTATTAATAGCATATAATAAGAGGGCGCTGTACGTACTCCAAAAGGCATTCGTAAGAATTCGTAAGAACCTGCGTGTGTACAAAAGGCACTCTTTTTCTGGGCGTCTGGGTACATAGGTATACACCAAAATCCTGATCTTGCTTCTGACGTGGTAAAGAAAGTAGACCCATTAAGTAAACCCAAAATATCGTCAATCACCGGTAATGGGTACGCTATATTTTTAGTGATTTTGTTCAACGCCCGGTAGTCGCAGCAGAATCGATGTGAACCATCAGCTTTGGTCACAATTACTATCGGAGATGACCATTCTGACTTTGATCTTGTTATTATTCCTGCTTTCAACATATCTTCTATTGCCTTTTCAACAATTTCTCTATTTCTTAGGGGAGTTCTTCTTCTTCTTTGCGTTCATCCGGAGTGATTTTTTCAGATGTGATTGCGGTGTGTCTGGTTAGGCACCTTCGGGTCGAAACCCTCAGGCCAACACATCCGACTTTAGCGTGCATTTTTGACCAGGTTAGCAATCCTGGGAGACTCTCACTTTTGTGGTACTGTCCACCTCCCAGCTGGTAAAGATGGAAGAGTCGGAGACTGCACGGTCATCCCTCAAATGAAGGCAGGGACAGTCCATAGCATTTTCCGCCATCCTGGGTGGCTTCCATAATTGCAGGGCCGGCACATAGCGCCCTGGTACTGGGCACACAGAGGGAATCGTCACGTCCTGCTCATGGCTGCTTTAATTCCTCACTTCAATATATTGGGCATTTCGTTCACCCCGAGCCTTTCCCGCACAAACCAAGCTGGTCTGCAGTCAGTATCCACTAAGCGAGTTTTTCGGACATGTGCTTGTCGTTGTGTCCGTCAGAGCTGTTCCAGACATGTCGGACATTCGGAAACTACCTAGTCAGAGCTGTTCCGAACAAGAGCGGCATTCGGAAACTAGGTAGTCAGAGCTGTTCCTAGCACAAGAGACAATCGGACGAGACAATTCACTCGGACGTAATTGCGTAGTGTCAATTTTTAGTTTGCCACCCGTAGGCCGACACTTCCGACTTCCGGCGGGCATTTTTTAATGAGGTTAGCCTTCCTCTAGTTTCGTAGCACGTAAGACTGTTGTGATGTCGCCAACATCTCAGCTGGTCAAGATAGAACGATCAGCGACATCGAGGTCGGCCCTCAAGGGAAGGCAGGGGCAAACCTTGGGCATTCCCTTGCTATCCAAGGAGGCTTCCATAATTGCAGAGCCGGCACATATTGCTCTGAGACTGGGCTCACCCGAGGAGTTGCCACGTCCTGCTCATGGCTGCTTTAGTTCCTCACTTCCATGTGTTGGGCAACCCGTTTGCCACTGATCGCTCAAACACACACCAGGAGCGGTCAGACTGCGAGCGACATCCACTCGGTAAGCTTTTTATTTTGACTTCAGACCACGCAATAGGTCCGCTCGCCGTGCGTTCCATTTTGCGTCATTGAGACGTTCTTCCACTTTTGTCTATATTCTGTGAGCTGGATACAGACAGTTTTCGTAGCCATTTCCTTCGACTGGGGCACTTTTCTGACTTTTCGTACTCGCTCACCAGGTAGGCTACATGTGCTGCCGGCTCAGCACCTTACCTTCGTGCAGCAGTGGACGAGAAACGGCCTGGCCCTCTCATCCGGGAATCTCTCATATTCACCAGCTGAGAGCCTTCGAACATGTAATAGAATTGAGCATGTAGCTTGCTCAGTATCACGCTTCTATTTTTCGGTAGGCGGGTATCGGCCTGGCTCTCAGATGTTAGGGTTTGTGGCTTAGAGGCGTTCAGCCACAGCCCTCGACAGGGAGCCTTAAGAGTTTTGTCCAGACCAAAAGCGTCTGCCTTCGTGCCTTCGTGCACCTTTTTAAACTTTTGACTGCTATCCTCAGTCACCTGCAGAGCAGCAGGTTGTGTCTCTCTTAGTCTGGTCCCTATCCCATATGCTGTCCGATATGTAGTTTTTTCACCCATCGGCAAGCACATGGGGTCGATGGGACACGCAAGCTCCCCCACCACGGCAAGGTGGAGACACATCGGGGGAGTAGGGGAGTTCTATACGGTTTTAAACTAATTGGTGGATGATCTCCAGTATCTATTTCCATCGTAACTGTTTTTGTCCTTCCCAATTCTAAATCATTAATTGCAAATACATCCTGATTCTCTTTTATAAGTTGTTCTAATACTTTATTATTTTCTGGTGGAGTTTTTAACTGTGCCAACAATTCTTGCTCTCTTGTTATTTTGTCTAGTGAATGTATTTGGGCTGTATTTCTTCTGAATGGATGGATCAATTCATCCTTCTGCACGTTCCCTTTTCTTTCGCGTCTGCGTCTGTTATTAATTCTTTCACTAGGAGTTTCTGAATAATTTATTCCCGACATTTCTACTCTATCTGTTGCTAATATGTCATTAATGTTATGTTCTACTTTGGCTATTACACATCCTCTGTATAATTTAATTTCTCTACCTGTGTTGTTAATAATCATTACTGGAAAAGTTAAGTGTTTATCTAATGATATTATTCCATCCGGAACTTCTAGACCAGGTTCATCAATTACCTCCCTTTGCAATTCAGTGATTCTAACTGTGTGTCCTGCTAAATAATATGGATTTCTTTTTACCTTTGCCTGTATCAAATTAACCGACTGTGGTTTTAACGTCGTGGACATTTTAACTCTAACCAGTGCTGATATATGCATGTCCTCCTCTAAATCTACGTACACGTCCTTGAATTTTAATTTATGTAGATCAAACATAAGTCTTACACCATTTTTTATTAGAAAATCTCTACCTATAAGCATATTTCTATTTAAATCTTTCACTACATGGAAAAGATGTCTTATGTTGACTCCCCCAAATATAAGATTTATTATTGTTTGGCCAACTACTTGTAAAGTTTGTCCTGTAACAGAGTGAAGATTATTATGACTCCTAAATATTCTACAATTTCTCATTATTATATGTAAAAAACTTTCTTTGATTACACTAACCTGAGCTCCCGAATCAATTAATGTACGAACTCTATATTTTCCTAGTTCTATTATACATGAGCTGGGATCTGTTTTATTCTCTGTAAACTGTTTGATTTCATCTAGTTGAAAGTATTCTCTACTCGTCCTACTATACCTGTTATTAAAATATTCTTTAAATCTTGGGACCTTGTTATTTTCCCTCCTACTACAGGTCCTATTTAATAGGTAGGGCGTCGGTTTTCCTGCGTTCTTGTACTTGTAAAACTTCTGTGCCTATCTTCAACATTCCTATTTAATCAGCTATTGCCATTTCTACTTTGTGTATTCGACTGGACACGCCTGTTACCACAGAAGCGAAACATGTGTCCACGTTGGCCACAAGACCAACAGACTATATTTGTGTTATTTGTGTTACCTACCGTCTCACTTGTAGGATTTCTCATTTGTCTTCTTTCATCATAAGCATTTCTATTACTACCTTGTAATGTCTGTATACCTCCTCTCCTATTCCATCCGAACCTTGTTTGTCCTATCTCCATGGGCTCTTCAATCCTATCTTCTCGACTGGTACCTATTTCTCGTCCTACTCTCAATCTAAATCTACGTCTCAAGTTCTCCTCTTGTACTGCTATATCTACAGCTTGTGATAATCTCTCAGGATTTTCCCTCATCAGCTTAAATTTCAGTCCATCTGATTTTATACCATCTACAAAATTCCCGACCAACATCCGCTCCACCTCTTCTCCTCGTACGTTCTGTCCTAAGAATGCTTCTTCAGCCACGTTAATCAACCTATCGCTGAACAATTGTACAGTTTCTCCAGTGTTTTGTTTGGACTGTCTTAACACCGAAAACGCATGTTGTGGGTCCGTTATTTCAGCGTACTTATGGGCTAAATCGTCCTTGAACTGCTCCCATGTCTCATCTACCCTAGCTTCTAATTTTCTTCTGATATGATCAGAAACCGGTTCTGTTGCTGTCTGTTAAGCAAGTTTCATTTTCTCTTCATCTGATGCTGACACCAAATATGCATATTTCTCTATTGAAGTTATCCACTTCTTAAAATCTTTTGCCTGTCCGCTAAATTTAACAATTTCAGCTGCCATTCCTTGTTGTTTCATGACTGTGTTGAGTTTACCTATTACCGTTCCTACCCCAGTCAAAACTTGTGTCAGTGAACCTTCTTCTGCCATGCTGAAATATTTTACTACACACCTATACAAGCAAATTCACATTTATAACAATTTATCTAAATGATCTTATTAAAATCACATTAAAAGAATGTTCTCCTAGCAGTTATACTTTAATTAATTACCGTCAAGCATGTCTTTCCTTGATCCAAGAGAAGCGTGAATTCACGTACGTTCTTTAAAAATTTCCCTTGTCACGGTTCATGTATAACTCAAACGTCTGGAGTTCGTATTATTTAGTAGCCATCCAAACGTGACTTCAGTGATATCCTTCTTCCAGCGTCTCAGGTTTCGTTATTTTTACTTTCAGCCCCTGGTCGGGCCCCTACCAGACTAGCAGTTTCTTTTCACCCTAACAGGGCTCTTCAAGGCGTCGGCTTGAAAGCGAGTCCAGCTCGATAGAACGATTTAATTTGGGTCTTCTCTTCAGCAGGTCGACACCCTGTTGAAATGTTCGCTTTTGTTGAAAACATTTTGATTTGCTGGAGTTCAAGATGAGCGAACGCAACTGTATTTTCTCGTAATTTCCAATTGAAGGAGCAACAGGGTTGACTCAAAATAAGCTCTCATTTTTCTTCAGGTTCTCAAAGTCAATATTAAATGAACATAACAAAAGGAAACAGCTCCTTTAAACCAATTCTCTATTGAATTCGAGTTGTTTATAGCTGTCTTGAGATTTCTTTGCTAGTATGTAAATGTGTGACCTTCAACACAAGGTTACTTAACGGCTGTAATAATGCAAGTCAAACCTCACAGCAATTCGACAAACATCACGTTGCTTCAAGTATTTCTGACGAAAAACAGCTTGATAAAACTCCACAGTCATAGGCAATCATGTTATGTAGATGGCTCCATTCAAAAATCTTGATGTGTGTAAGTTTAATTTAGGTAGTCTGAAAAACGCTTAAATTTTGACTTTGATTCAATTATAGTTGGTCCGATTTTGAACTTTTTTTTCTTTTATTTAATGAATGTCTAAAATTTATTTCATACCTCAACAAATTGGTTGGTCCACTTTAGCAGCGGCATGTTGACTTTCGTACTTCACGTTGTTCACGCGACATTCAAGTAAAAAATCGGATCCTGTATGCGGCACCATTTATCCATCTGTAACAATGCGTATACAGAGGATCAACAAGTTCTGCTGTGTTATTTCAAAACAGGCTTTATTTACACATGATGGTCGATACAAAATCCAAGTACTAATCAATTGTGATGTTGTCTTCTCTTCCTTCGTTCTTGGTGGTCACTACCCAACAACCAGCTACGTCACGACTTGAGCATCCTTCTTACTGTTCTATATGGATGCTCAAGCGTGCTGTAGTCTTGCACCCCTAAGCTAATACTGATATGATATTCATTCTGCTACACAGGACTAAATGAAATTGATCATTTGAGCCACAATCAAGTTGCTGTGGCCGACTCAGAGTTTGTAGTGTTCATCTCCTGTCCTAATAGAATAACACTTCAATTTTTGTATTCTTCTCCTCATAAGCCTTCAACTAAACCACGCAAAGCCAGACTATCTTTTGCTATCTCCTACAGCTCCCTCCGTTTCCTCCCAGATTACTCATCTCTTAAAGATTATTCATTTCTGTAATTCTCTTCCCGTGTGATTTTTTAGTTCTCCAGCTATTTCGTTCGTCTCGTAATTCCGAGACAAGAGAGTCTATAATTATGTTGTCATCAGAAGTTCCCAGTGAATTCCATATCCAGTGTCAGCATCTTTTCCTCACCTATTGATTCACTGAAATTAGTTTAGTTCTCTGAATTAGTTCTACATTGGTGATTATGTCATACCATTGTATTGCCGCGATTCTGTCACCAATTATTAGATGTTTGTAGTTTATTAGTGATTATTTTATTCGTTCTGCATATTTCGAACCAATGCAACAGTGAATTTTAATAACGACCACGCAAACAATAGAATGTCCGGCATATTTCGCTGCATCTCGTCAGGTACATACTGCAGAAACATCACAACATAAAGTAATTAGATAAATTCTTAAATCTGAAATATACAACACACATATTCACACATAAATTTGAATTATCTACCACGGTAATTTCAAACTGACTACTGTGTCTTTTTGTTTGCACAAAGCTTGTTTATGTACATGAATGGCAAATGCCTCTGCCATCTTTAACATGTGACCATTTTGTGTACATAGCATTACCGATTTAACATTGGAGTTAAACATTCAAAGTAAAAGTGCAACTTTCTTTGACTTCCACAAAGTTTCTAGTGTTATGAAAGCTCCGTTTGCCTGTTGTATTCTTATTTTAATGTCTGTATCTGTTTCCCTGGATGGCTTGGCCACGTGGTATGGTCGAGACAGGAATTCTGAGCTGGTCCACGATTCTGGTGATCGATTGCGATGGCGAAATCATGACCACCCACTTTTATCGACATGGCACACGATGAGTGAATGAATCTGTTTCCCCACTTTGCCCACATTGCTTCTCATATAGGTGTATGATTCCGTCTCTTGAAGTGAAGTTTCACCATTGGAGATCTGGTTGTGTGTTACTTAGTTTCATCTCATTATCTTTGTCTTTCCATTATTAATTTTAGACCCAATTGTTCTTACTTCTAATCAAGCGTGATTAGTTTATCCTGCATTTGATTGCGTGTCTGTGACAGAAGTGCAGTGGCACAGGAGAATTTCATATCATCGAGTTCCTTTATTTGTGCCAGTTGAAAATTATTTCTAGCGAGTGTTGTCGTTTTCATAACCCAGTATATATTCAGTAAAAATAATAATGATGGCAAAAGACGGTTTTCCCTCAGGAACAACTTTCATCTCATCTCATCTCATCATGTTCCTCTTGTACCTTGCGGTGTCGAGGTGAAGTATAATCAGCGGGAGTGTAACCTAATAAGGGAAGCTTATTTACATAGTGCCTCATCAAACTCCACAACGATTTCCTATCAGTGCTGTTGGGGGACTATATAAAGCGACTAATACAGTTCGATACGTTGTTCTATTATTATGCGTAATGTGACTTGCTTATGATCGAGAGGTTTTCCGGAAGGTTGTTATGGGAGCGAGGTTCTGCAAAGGACATGCTACTGAATGAATGAATGAATGTGACTATCTGATCATTGCAGGATCTGTTTGGTCAGAAGCCTGCCTGTTCATCCCTTGGTTGTTTGTCAATGCCATCTCTTAATCTCTCTAGAATAATCCTGTGTAATATTTATTCAGACACTGATAATAGCGTTATTCTTCTATAATTTTCACACCCTTACCAGTCCCTTTCTTAGACAACTTCACAAGATATCCGTCTCTCCGGTCTGCTGGTATTTCTCAGGTCTTTCAAACTCTACTAGAAATATATTTAGACTTTCTACGACCACTGTATCTTGTCATTGTTACAGTTCCTTCTGACTTGTTGCTAACAAGAGGTGTCATCAGCATAACGTAGTTATTTATATTATCACCACCAACCACGACAAGTGGCATATCCGTCTTTCCTGTCTGTTGGTATTCCTTCGGTCTCCCAGACTCTAATAGAAATAAGTTTCGACTTTCTACAACCACTATTTAGTTAGTTGCATATCCTTGTCAGGACATCAAAGTCAACACCATCATTTTTTTTTTTTTTTTGGTGCTTTTGTGATGTCTTGGCAAGTTTACGTTCAGTAGTTTGCCATGGCCTTTTAGACGATTGGCACCCATATCAACACGTTAAAAAAAATAAACGCAAGGCGGTCTGCTGCCAAATCGCCGGCAGCTGTGTTTCGAACAACCACTGCTCCTGTCATTTCTTGCAGTTCCTTCTGACTTGCTGCTATCAAAGCAGTGTCATCAGTATTATGTTGTTGTTTATATTATGACCACCAATCACGATCCTTGGTATATATTCTATAGATCATAATTTATGCTTTTGATTGAAACAGGGAAAGATAATACCACAATGCCAACCTATTCAATATTTTCTCACTTTGTCGGCCAGTTCTTCTTATTCCCTTATAACTGCCGGTTGTCAACTTTCTCCCGACGACTAGTCTCTTGGCGTGACCAGAGAGAGAGAGACATTTGGCTTCACGTGAAGTGGGAGATACCCGCCTATCTGTGTGGGTGTGATTCAAGCAGTACCTGCATATTGTCTCACAACCCATCCATGTACTGACCAAATCGCCAACCGACATCTGATTGGTCAGTATTATTATTAGATTAGCACCATATTCTCAATACGGCCAAGGCCTGTAAAATGGTCCTTAACTTTACTCCTTCACGGGTCCTTGCTTTGCAAATGTACAAATAGATATATCAGTATATGGATAGATACACAGTACTAAATAACTGGGGTTTTGATTACCACCCACGACTATTGGCAAGAAACGTGATAATGACGCTGATTGTTGCGGTGATAAATTTATCTTCGCCCTTTTCTTCTCTTTTCATTTTTCACATCATATTGTACTTTGTGGTAGACGCTCAATCTTCCTTCCGCGATAAGATTCGCACCAATTCTTGTATAAGTCCATGAATTATCAAGGGTGGGGGTCATGTAACGCAGTAGCTCGCAGGCTTGCCTGCAGGTCCGGTCGTCATGTGTAAGAATCCCCATCGAGCGGCATTTTATCTTTAATTAGTTGGCCTCCAATTCGATCCAGTTAAAATGGACATCAGACTTTGTCGTGGGAAGTAATCCGGACGACGTCATATTGTCCACATCGGACATCGAGTACCTATTGATCTATAAAATGGTAGAGTTAGCAGCATGAAACTCAATACTCTTCAAGTCGTGGAATAAGGCCCTTATGATTGATGTATTCGAATACTTGAAGACGCTAACTCACTTAAATATTTAATGGAATGCTTATTTGCTAATGTCAACATTTATCTCATCTTATTCATCTTGTGCCTTACGGTGTCGAGGTAAAGCAAAACTAGCGGGAGATTTGAGTTGAGTCAAGAACCGACATTATTGCACTCGGGGTATTCCCATAAGCGCTCAGTTCTCATCTTCAACAGCCAGTGAAGTGTTCCAATAGTAATGGTGCCCGCTGCAATCAGATTATATGCCGTCTTGCTTTATTTCTGAGTGACGACTGTTGGCCAGATCTTCTGACTATCCCTTGCTGCTGCACTCTATCTAGACCATGATAGTCGATATGTTCTTTTGTATTATTCTCATGCTCCCAGAGGACCTTCACCACATCTGCCTTATCAAGCATCAAATCACCCCTTAATGGTGCGGCACCAGCCAATCTGTCTGCCTGTTCATTCCCAAGCACACCAGAGTGTCCTGGAGAAAAGATCTAGCAATTGCTCACAACCCCTGACCTCTGAATCGATGCATGCCATTCTGTAAGGAGCATGCCAGTCTTCACTTTTGTCAGCATGCTTTGTGAATCAGTTACAATCACAACAATACTTATACAGTCTGTTCTCCAACCAGAGGAAAGCTGCAGTAACTGCCTCCACCTCCATTCTCAGACTTAAGGTTATGGTACCATATGCCAAAGCTCTCCTTTACTAAACATTAGTCATTTGCTTTTGATATGAATCTGGGTAGCGGGGTATGGGGTTTCCCCTATCAAAGGCGAAGTAAGGAGCCTCCTCCCCTCTCCTAGCCTAAGAAGCACGCTTTGGCAAAGTGGAGTACCTGTTTAGCCCATCGGTCAGGGTTACGTCCAAAGTTCAAGGTATATCCTACGTGCCGAGGAATTGCATGACACTCACTGGGAAGCACAGTCGATAACGGAGGCAGTCAAGCTGTTGATGGGGCGAGGCTTGGCTGATGGACATCTTGTCCCGGGCATCTTCCCCAGCACGAGGCAACTATATGTGACGATGAATAAACCCTCATACACACTACACCAAACAGTGGGAGAGTGCCTGTGTATGGGCTTCATGTATCGAGACTCTCATGGACTCTGCTATTCCCTCTATCCATCGTTTACATGGCCGGCATGTTTTTCTGCTTCACTTTGGTCTGTACATCATTGCTTGTTGTGATATACCGCTGTCTGGTAGTTCTGATATGTCATGTCTAGAGAAGATCTCACTTATTCTTCAAAAACCTAATCTGATCTGGCATGTCTAGAAAAGATCGCGCTAATTCTCCTTAACGACAATGTGAGCTTCCTTTTAACCGCTCTGATGACGTCATCATTGTTTGTGCGCCTTTAAGTATGGCGCTTGTAACAGTTCCGGTAAATTCCTATGTGCAAGCATTGATAGTCCACTTATGTTGAGACCCCACAACTTGTTATATTAAAGTCTAAAATAAACAGTGACAGATACAAACTGTGGGTAGGATGGGTGAGTGGTTAAGCATTGCACATTAATTGTTTTTTTTTTAACTGTGTATATATTGAACAATTCATCATACTTTATTTGTTGCATAATTTTATGTATTCTACATTTATTATTTGTTAATACAACCACCACATCCATTTGTTACAGTACAGTAATCAACATTAATAATATAATGTGATTAGTTTAGTTAAGTTTAGTTTAGTAGATGGATCAACATCACGGCACATGGATGCAACCCATAAGTGCTCCGTTCTCCTCCTAACTCAAACCTGAGTCTTCAGAAACTCAGCTCAGTGCACGAACTCCGTAGCACCGGTGAGGATCCTGGAATACTTAGGGTAGACTTTTAACTCGAAATTTTGCCCGGGCAGCGCCGTTAGGCTACTCTTTTTCGATTTCCAACTGCCAAGGGATTTTTTATGTGCGCAACAATACACACGGGCGTCCGATCTCACTACGCAGAGACCGGGAGAAATTTTTTTACTAGAAGTCCACGTGAAAAAAATAATATGATTATGCTAGTTGCAGTAAAACTATTGGAATATAAAGGGTTAAGAATGCTAACTGTAGGTATTATTTGCAAAAGAATTAAACATGCAGTTGAACATGTTTTTTTGTTTTATACTTATACCAGTCATGTGTTAGTTCATTAGCAAATCTTTAGGATGACTTAAGGGCGATGCCTTGGCCTTCATATTGGTTGAGCCCACAAATGAACTTGCCTTCTGTCGGAGTCTGGTTGTGTAAAGAGCAGACCCATACCGAAGTACCATCTTCGTGAAGTTAGTTGGTTGGTTGGTTGGTTGGGTGGGTGGGTGGGTGGTTGGTTGGTTGGTTGGTTGGTTAGTCGAAAGATCATCCTCATTGCATAATCGAACCATTCAGTCCATAAGTGCTCGGATCCCCTCCTCAGTAAATCCCGCAGCGTGTAGCGGCTCACGACACCAGTTCTGTGTTGGTTTATTACTCTTCTTTGGCTTCCTGCGTAGTGTTCTTATTTGGGCACGCCTCTTTTAACTTGCTGTTCTCACAGCCTGACGATGGTTGTAGATTCCCAGTCATCGCTTGGTTCTCGTAAACGACTTACTTCTCGTAGAGCATTCAGAATGTCTGCCTGGTCCATGGCTCGTCCGCCTTCAACATTAGCCCTACCTGCAAGCCTGTGAGCCTGCTCATTCCCTTGTACACCCGCATGCCCAGGCACGAAGATGAAACTAATCTTTACCAGCCGAGACCACTCCAGAGACAGCAGCCACTCTCTTCGGGCCCACCCCATCTCTATCATCCTGAGCATTCTCATTGAGTCACTAAGAACACATGCTCGATTGAATGTCTGTGTCTCGAGTCACGTTATAGCTTTACTTACTGCCATGACTTCCATAGTTAGGCTGCTTGTTGTCAAAGCAATTACGCCAGACTCTTCCTTCACACATTTCCCTCCGGCCTGAGCCGTAAAGGCCCATGAACTTCTCACTCCTCGGACGGTCTTTGGAGACGGATCTTCGTGAAGATTGTGCTACAGAGTCCTCCTTCTTCTTTCTAAGCCTAGAAATTAGCCGGACATGCAAGGCCGGTGCTGAAACATCACATTTATAGAGAGGCATATTAGGATATAGCCAAGTCATGATTGGCAATGTTCAAACATACTGCTGTCTACTGATAATATTGAATTTATAACGGTAAGGACTGAATGGACTATTTGTCGTCACAGTGCAAACTCGTTTCCCTGTTGGTACCGCATGTGGCTAGCACGCCTCCCTGCTCAAGCTTATCCTCTGGTGCAGTTGGACGTTCTCCAGTTTCAGCTAATGCAGCTGGGACCTCCTCTGTGACTCATTATAATGGATGGAGTTAACCACACAAGCCAACCCTGCGGCGGTGATGAACCTGGACTTTTTCTTTCCAAGACAGTCGGAGATGGTGGCGCATCCAAAAGCACATCTTAAAACAAGTGACATAATTATGTCTCTCAACACTAAATATCTTCAGCATGCAAAGTACCAGGAAGCTGTCATGGTGCACATTTCTTCAGCATACGAGAGCCACTTTAAGTTGAGGCACAACCCTTCGCCATTAGGATCACAGAAGTTAGTAGTTGTCAAATTGTCAAAGGTGCCACTTGAGCTGTTATTCAAGGGTAGAGTTAACACTGGCAACTCCAGAAGAAAGTTATGAGAGTATATGTATCTCCAGGATCAATGAAGAATGGTGTTCTGCTAGAGCAGTGGTTCTCAACCTTTGTTTGGCCAACGCACACCTTCACCATATGTTCAGAATGTCACCCCCCCCCCCTTTCGTATTTCCTCCCTATAAATTCCCCCCTCCCTACACATTATACGTAAAAATTGAAGCTAAATTTAATAATACTTAATAGAACAAGTCTAGGCGTCTACATAAAACGTGATTTGTCGGTCTACTTACGTTATAAAACGAATTTCAGAAAGGCGAGAAGTACAGAACCGTAAAGTATAGAGAGAAAAACAATATCAAGTAATCGGTTCTTGTATTAACGCGATCTTGAAATAATTGTAATTCCCCCCCCCCCGGAAACCCTAAAATTCCCCCCTGGGAGGGGGGATTTCCCACCGGTTGAGAACCACTGTGCTAGAGATTGAAGATTGACGTCGGAATAGAGAATGCTGTCGGTCAATGACCTGTTCTTGCTCAGCAGCAGTCATCAAGAGGTGCTGCGAGTCCTGTCTTATGTGGGTGACAGAATGACAATTTTGATGTGTGACCAACCCCCAGAGAAGCCAGCAGGCAACCTTCCAGGAGAACTCCTCTAGTGCCCATGGGGATTTCACTATTCGGCATCGTGCCATATATCGACAATTGGACTAGGAATCTTGTTTCATTCTGCAGGAGCATGCCACCATCAAGAAAACCCGGGAGTGAAAGAGAGAAGGTCATGCAAAACTGAGAAAGTTGAAAGACAAAGGCTGTGAACTGTTATCTTCACCTCCTAGTATCACTTTCAAGTGCTTCATCAGCCCAGTGTCTAACCCAATGCTGCAGTCAGAAAAAGTTAAGCTTCTTGTGCAGCAGAAGAGGCCAAGCATCCGCATCCCTCCACCTGCCACATCTGCAAGCACTTCTGCAATGAACAAATAAGCGTCTTGAGACCCACCGTTCAGATAAACCAAACATAAACAGTTATGGACTGATTAAAGATCACATCCATGAGCCGTCCCCAGATCTACACCTCCACCTCCTGCCAGTCCAGTCATAACCAGCCTCTCTCCTTCAGCCATCACCAAATTCTAAGAAGAAATGCCTGGAAGAGAGCAGAACAACATACTGAAGCAAACACCTCGCTTAGTGTCATCTCAGAAAAATACAAAAGCCCATTAAGACAAACGCTTACACTCAGGAAATAAATGACCGTAGACCCCGAGGTAGACCAAGAAGACGGTGGAGAGATAATATATATACAGACCTACAAGCACTTGGAATCAACGACTGGCAAGAGAAGGTCAACCAGAGAGACGAATGGAGACGGATTGTATCTGCAGCAAAGAACCTCAATGGCTCGGAACGCTGAAAAAGAAGAAGATTAAGACAAACAGCAAGAGTGTTGGGGAAAATCACTAATAAAGCTATATAATAATTAAGGATCCAGTAACAGACAAATAGCAGTCAAACAGGGAAACATTCTGCTTATACTTTTTAAAACTACAAATCCACTGATGGAATACTATGCTAATGCAAACTAACTTAAAGTCACAACAGAATAGAAAAAAAAGTAATCACAGACGAACACATGTGTCGTAATAACACAGAGGTAGCGGACAATCACATGTGATGACAAATTAAAATTGGTTGAGAGAATAGGCAATGAGTACCCTAAAAACTATGAATAACCAGGAAGGATTAAATTACAAATTAAATGCTAGTAGAACTGATTACAATGAGAAAAGGGAACATTTTAGCAGTTCATTTGTTTTTCTGTCGTTCCCTCACTTTGAAATCAATTGTAGTGACCATGTGTTTTAAGTATTTCAGCCAAAGTATAATTTATTAACTCACTTCATATGATACATAACTTGGCAGTTTGTACCCGACGAAATGCAACTAAATATGCCAGGCAATAAATCATGCAATATATTGTTTGTGGCTTCTGTATGTAAAAACAAATCGAGGCATTCTAATCACTGCTGGAGGAAGGAAGACCTATTCGCGAACTGGAAAAGACCATATATCTACAACCAATGCAAGATAGAAAATAGATCAGAAGAGAGCAATCAGCGGAACAACGTAGAAAGTTGACAGGTCACTCCGTGTGTAACAGGTGAGATGGTCATGCAAGGGTGAAGACTAAAGCGAAAAAAAAACACTATGTAGACTGCAAATACAAAACGGCGTGGGTAGGTCGTATACTTACAACCAAATACAAAACGGCTTGGGTAGGTCGTATACTTGCAACCAAATTCAGCGATTTTTTATGTATGTGTGTGTTCGCTCGCTGGCTTTGACCTCAAGCGTTGTCTGTACAAATGATACTGTTTCTAGTGCACTGGGCTGATTTTTGAGTGTGAACTAGCTTTGCCCATTACCAGTAGCCCTCGCCATCTGGCAAATCCAGATTCCCAGCTTGGAGAGAGCATCGCCTGCATGAGATAACAGAAAATATTCCGGACATTATGAAAACGAGCAGAATAAAAAGGAACGTTAACCTTAATCTATATATAACAACAGTATACATGTAGCAACCGAACCTACGCGTACACGCACAAAAACAAATTAACAGAAAATGACAGTTGAGAAATTATCCCCGGGAAGGTTAACCCAGTCAACAAATGCCCGCAGAAGTCGGATGAGTCGGCCTAACGGCGCAAGAACGCAGCTCTGCTGTAAATAGGCACAACGCAATCACGTCCGGACACAAAAAAATACTCCGGATGAACGCAGAAGAAGAAGAAAAAGAAGAAGAAGAAGAAGAAGAAGAAGAAGAAGAAGAAGAAGAAGAAGAAGAAGAAGAAGAAGAAGAAGAAGAAGAAATTCTCCTGAGTCTAAAACAAACAGAGAAAAGGAAACAAGTATGACAACATGAATATTCTCAAGTAACTAGAGAGCATAGGTAGAGACTTCGAAAATTGCAGCAGACATGCTATTCACACACACACACACACACACACCCACACACACACGCACACACACACACACTCACTCACTCAGAGAGAGAGAGAGAGAGAGAGAGAGAGAGGTAGCCCTCTTCACAGATGCGAAGACAGTCTATGTATCAATTCTTAAGAGCAAAAGTACAGAGCGAGCAAGTATAAAAGCAACACAAAATCGTCTATGTAACAACTTCAAGAGTGTTGTTACAGAACGGATCCTGTCGCATTACAACTCACCTGGAAACGAAGATACTGACAAATTAACAACAAAAACAACATGGAAGACTACTTCAGTTTGACACAGATATGGTCCATTATATTAAGAAGATTATAAGAAGCAATCACATAACCAAGTGAGAATCTGAGCATACAGGCCATCATAAATTGATTCATATTACCAACTTCATGAGAGTGAGCAATTAGCAGTCTTAAGATATATAGTGCAAACCGCTTAAGTCGATCTCTGATGTTGCGAATGTGTGTTGTGAAGAGCAATATTGTATTGTACGTTGTAAATGCATTACTACGAGTATATGTTTGAACTCGTATAGGAGGAATTTCTTATAAGAAGAACTATTTCTTGAGTCCTAGGTGAGTTCGCCTTATCAGGTCTGCACTGATAAGATACCACTTGTTAACCTAGCTTACAATCGGAGATATGATGAGAGTAACTGTTTAATTGGTACATTGATGGCTAGACAGTTGCTGCAAGGGAGTCTAACATTT
The DNA here is from genome assembly GCA_014155875.1 of Cepaea nemoralis. Taxonomy (NCBI): domain Eukaryota; kingdom Metazoa; phylum Mollusca; class Gastropoda; order Stylommatophora; family Helicidae; genus Cepaea; species Cepaea nemoralis. The sequence continues at coordinate 61,117 of JACEFZ010028148.1, read as the reverse complement.
ACAGAACAGAAAAGAAACTGGTGTGACTTACAGCCGCGCAATTTGTAAGACGCACTCTATGGAGATAACAGCCTCCAGTTGACTGCCGCTTTCTAAATATATAATTCTGTTTGACATCGGAAGGTGTACGTAGAAGAAGAAGAAGAAGAAGAAGAAGAAGAAGAAGAAGAAGAAGAAGAAGAAGAAGAAGAAGAAGAAGAAGAAGAAGAAGAAGAAGAAGAAGAAGAAGAAGAAGAGGTTGATGAGGTGGAAGACGAAGAAGAACCCGAACTACATGTTTTGTTAGAAAGCGATGATATGTAAATATACAGTTATGACACTGAATAGTATACTTAGCTGCCAAGACAATGATCCGAGATCAATCCAAGGCACAAACAGGATCGTATTGTTCAACCCGTACTAGACTGGTGTCTACCCAGTCTAATAAAAATTGGTACCGGATAATCTTCAGAATGTTGTGGGAAATATATCTTAAGAAAAGGCGACAATGACAGGAACTGATTATCCCATCTCGCGTGTCGTAGCTTATAATATGTGAAGGCCTAACACTTCACACCCCGGCTGCAGTATCTGGGATGCTACTATGTTTCACACGTGTGTGTGTGTGTGTGTGTGTGTGTGTGTGTGTGTGTGTGTGTGTGTGTGTGTGTGTGTATACGCGAACGAGTCAATAAGTAAGTCACACAGTTATGTGGCATGGCAGGTAAATGTAGTTGGTGTTTTCTACAGGTGTCATAAGGTGACAGCAACACCGAACTTTATATTCCTGTTCATCAGGTGGTGCTAGTGTCTCATGCGCATGCGCAGCGCATAAACAAAATGGCGACTGTACTTACGGAGTGTACAACCAAAGAGCAACGTGCTGTTGTGCGTTTTTGTGGGGAAAAGGACTGCCTGCAAAGGACATTCATAAGGAAACGCTTCCTGTTTATGCTGACAAATGTTTGTTCCGTGAAGCGTGCATGGTTGCGTAGAAAATTTTTCTCAAGGACGCTCTAAAATTGTTGATGAAACCCGATCTGGTCATCCTGTTGAGATTGCAACAGAAACATCCGTGCAGCGGATGTAGGAGACGATTAGAAGTGACGGGTGAGTAACGATAGACTCTGTAGCATCTGCAATAGGGTGCTCACATGGTTCAGCATACAGCATAATGCATGATCGATTGAAATTTCCAAGACTTCTGACTAGAGGAGTGTTGCTTCTTCATGACAATGCCAGATCACATATTGCTCCATTAACTCATGAGAAAATTAGCCAACTAAGGTGGGAAGTTCTGGAATATCCACCTTACAGCCCCGACTTAGCCCCTAGCGATTTCCAACTTTTTGGTCTACTGAAAAACCACCTTGGCGGGAGACATTACGCGAATGACGCCGAAGTTGAATGTGACGTGAAAACGTGGTGGAAAAAAAAACAGAGCACGCAGTTCTATGCAGTCGGTTTGGGAGGACTAATAAAACGATGGGATAACGGCATCAATGTTGGTGGAAATTATGTTGAGAAATAAAGGGACAATGTATGTATAAAAATAAATGGTTTCAAATTGTTATCATAATTAGTTATTTTTCTACACCCATTTGTGACTTACTTATTGACTATCTCGTGCTATCTCATGTGTGTGTGTGTGTGTGTGCGCGTGCGCGTGCGCGCGTACGTGTGTGTGTGTTTTAGTGTCAGGTCTTAGTTAGATATGACTGAGCTACGGTATGACGGTAGATGGTACTACCTGCTTCTGTTAGCGCCGAATGTTGGACGACGCTTTCCAAACCCAACACCCCACATTGTGCGAACGGCTTCGGGCGGAAGAGTGCAATTGGGAGGGTACAAGCCTTATCCTAGTGCAAGGATATGCAACCTAAAGACTAAATATCATAGCAGGGCAGACCAGGCCCTAACCCTTGGTTGGTAACGAGTCTAGGATGGAAGCTCCGACAGACGAACAGTTATAGCATTGCTTTGCTGATCCGGCAGCTTCTGCAGCTTGTCTTGTTCCAGACGTATTGGTGTTATCTTTCCTGTGGAGTAAACTAGGCAGGCCGAGAGAAGTATCATGCTGCATGGGCAACACATGGTCTCTAAATTCAGTCCAGGCCTTCTGTTACGGAGAGGTATAACTCCATTTTACAAACTATCGTCTATCAAGACGGCAAGGTGCCAGTCAGTCAGGTATATATATATATATATATATATATATATATATATATATATATATATATATATATATATATATATATATATATATATATATATATATATATATATATATATAGTCCTCAAAAAGTACTGGAGAGTTTTGCCCATCATAGACCATAACTAGATCTTCAAGGTGTGGACTGCGCCTGGCCCTGCAGCTAGCAGGGCTATGATCGGTTAGCTTCTCCCAGGAGGGGTGTAAAGTGAAAATTAGTAGCCTGCCGATGACCAGCAGACTACACAAATCAACCCCACCTCCACGCGGTGTAGACTGGGAAAGCATGACCGCGAGGTCATGGGCTATTGCTCGCCATAGGGGATGGACTCCCTATGGTCCTAAACCTGCGACTGGCCTAGCAACCCGGCAAGGGATCTCCATACTGCTCGTAGGAAAACTAAGAAGAATAAACGGACTGACCCAAATGGATGTAGACCCGGCAATATTAATGGACTACGAGATAGATCAGCGATTCAAAAGATAGGCACAATGAACGCCTGCGGTTTTAATAGTAAAGAAGAAGATTTTATTAGAAGGCAGCAAGTCAAATGGTTTGACCTTGAAAGTAGGTTACCAATTAACAGTATACCTGTCGTGTCCTTCTTTAAAGTGTCGTCCCTGGAGTGAGGAGAGTCAACACCCACATTATAATTTTTCTTTCCTATCAATATCCTGGAGAATCCACCAGCTTCCGTCCAACACACTCCATCAGCCCATGGACACCTTTTCCTATCACTCTCTCACTGTCGTACTATGCCCCCTCTCATACTTCCCCAACGCAACATATTCAACAACTCTTGCTTCTAAAAATTAATAAAGATTAATTTATTAAAAGAAAAGTGTAACGTATATGAGACGTGTATGCGAAGAAAATGTGTGATGTGTTCTATAATGTGTGTAGGATCGGACTCTCAGATAATAGCATAGTCAGTTCATCCTTGCAAGGACACACCACAGCACGTTAAGTCAGAACAAGTCCACCTCACCCGGTACTGTATCTCTCCTGCCGGACACCGACTGTCATCTGTAGCTACCTGGTAATCCATCTTCCTGATCATCCGAAATAGATACTGTTTGTAAATTACAGCTGATCATGGACCGGTTGCTCAATGCACATAATTTCCTATCGTTCTTAAAGAACGCACAAATCCTTTGTAGTGAGTATTTAGGTATCACTGTTATTGTTAATATACTTGAACCTAACTAGTGTCTATCTAGGTTCAGGTATCATGTCTTTTGAACTATTTCACTAGAATATATCACACCATGTGACTATTATATTTTAATGTTCTTGTTTAGGTACCAATGTTCTTATGCTGTGTGATGCATTAACAATCATCACCCATCTTAGGTGAACCATCTTTCTTCTCAGACGTTATTCATTTTTTGTAAGAAACATTTTTGTGTCCAACTGGTGTTATGTCTAATTGACGTTGCACTTCATCAAACCCAGTGTTGAACTTCCTCGTAACTGGTATGGAACCTGTGAGAGAAACAACACATCTTGTGATAGTACTAGTCACTGATCCTACCGGCTGAGTGTAAGCCTATTGCCTTGCTCAGTTATTTTATAGCTAACTAAACTCTGTCATAGAGCATATTAGCTCCTCACCTACGTCCTAATCAGGCTATGACAAGGAAAGACCAATAACAGAGCGCAAACTTTCAGTGGGCAACCCACTGAAAGATCCCTCCCCATTGAGCACTTTCCCCATCTCCCAACCCATCTTAAATCTCTCCAATTATCACCCCGCTATCCTATTCATCCTAGCAGAGTCAATTATCACTTCACTACTCTAACTAGTTTTCAACTAACAGTGCTAATCATCACACTCTAGTTTTAACAAGACTACTGCCTATATTAATTAGGCCTAAATAGACTATATTGACTACCTTATGCAAAACCGCCTCATTCCGGGATGGCTGCTACACTTTGCCATAACGACACATGCTAGTTAATTTTAAATTAATCTAACACTGTAGAGCTCTCCCACAAACACGTCCATCCTAATCCACGGTTTTGGTCAACACTCATTGTCCCCAAATCAGGTTTTTCAAACAGCCTAAAATTGGTCACGTGACGGTATTCTTTATGTCCACACAGGTGTTATTTGGGCATATCATCCATTGTCAAGAATCTATCCTCCCTGGCTCAATCAATGTCAGAGTTGTCATCACTTGTTTTGACTCCCACACCAAGCTAGCGAGTTACTGTATGATCCCAACAACAGTTTTCAATAACAAGCCGCCATTTCGCTTGATGTCCGGAAACTCTAAATGACAGACGGACTGTTTTTCTCCCGAGCTGGCCACTTCCGCTTTCAATCCGACCTGTTTATGAACTGTCAAAGTGGTGTATAGATTCATCTCAATCACTTCCAAATGTTCCCCTTTTGTCGACCCCATGTAAACACGTGCAGCTGCAACTTATGACCGTCCTGGGGATTTTGACATCCAATTTGTTTTTTCTGTTAGTTAAAATAGTTTTGGCTTTGCAGATAGGCCGGTTAATCAGAAAGTCTCTATAGTAATCAACTGGTTAAACGCGGTGTTTTATTTTTGTGACAATACCACAACAAGCAACGATGTTCAGACCAGAGGGAAGCAGAGGAAGAGGCCGACCACATAAACGATGGACGCAGGGAATAACATAGTCCATGGGAATATCGATACATGAAGCCCATAAGCGGACACTCTCCGGCTGTTTATATTTCACCTCTACACCGCAATGTACAAGAGGAACATGATGAGATGAGATGAGATGATGAGACCATAATTTTAAAAAGGGATAATCCCAGCTGCATCTCCCAGTGGTAGAGGATGGGAAACACATTACGGGGTGGCAAAAGCAGCCCTGGGGACTGAGTATCCACAGAGATAAGTGGACATCTCTGCAGCTCAGCAGAGCAGGACACTCACTTGTCATGACAGTCGGAAATGGCTGTTAAAAGCACAGGTAAAAGACCCCCATGTGGATGTGGAAGTCAAGAGGAAACCACATTATCTTCCAGACATTTCACGACTAACCACGTTTTAGATGCAAATGACGTTAATCGCTGTCTTAGGACATCCTCTCCGGTAGTGACAGTCATGAGCCACAGGTGACACCAGACCGTCATTCAGCTACTGATGGCAAAACTACGTATCCGTAAATAAATATTATATTTTGAACCATTCATGGGCGGAATTTCGAAGACTTTCATCGTACTGAGAAAATCTACCGCACGGCCCTGATGAAAATTACCTTATGCAGTAAGTCACTCTCATTGAATGTAAGAGAGTGATGAAATGCTTTATAGTACCGTCGTGCTGTATGGCAGTGAATCTTGGAATGTAAATGAATAAATTAGGAAGAACTTGGAAACAACAGAGATGTGGTTTCTGAGACGAATGTTGCGAATTCCTTGGACTGACAGAGTAACTACCAACGATTGCCTGAAACAGACTAATAAAACTAGAACATTATATACAGCAAAATGAAAGAGAAAATCAACTTTCTTTGGTCATGTGGAGAAGATCGTAAAAACTGGAAATATTAAGGGGAAGAGAGACAGAGGCAGACCAAGAGAAATGATGCTGGATGGATTGAGACGGTGACATGGAGCTGTACCAGAGTTTATCCAGAACACCAAAGGCCGAGATATGTGGAGAGACATGAAAGCTTACGTCAGCGGTCAGGGCACTTGAATATATATATATATATATATATATATATATATATATATATATATATATATATATATATATATATATATATATATATATATATATATATATATATATATATATTTGGATACGTCTTGGGTTCTCCTCCTTAGTAAGTCAACTGACACGAAATAAAAGTTCCCACACTGTTTCGCGCCTGTTTTGGTAAGCAGCAACATACGAGGGGAAGTCAATAAATATGCCACAAATGGCTGTAGAAAAATAACTAAATATGATAACTTGAAACCAGTTTATTTTTTTTACATTCATTATCTCTTTATTTCTCAGCATAATTTCCACTAACATTGATGCAACTTATCTCATCGTTTAATCAGTCCTCCCAATCCCGCTTCATGGGACAAGGGCATCAATGTTGGAGGAAAGTATGTTGAGAAATAAAGGAACAATGTATGTATAAAAATACTGGTTTCACGTTGTTATCATATTTAGTTATTTTTCTACAGTCATTTTGGGACTACTTATCAACTTACCCTCGTGCTTGCTTGCTTGCTTGTGTTCGTTGGCTTGAGCTCCAACGCGAAGTCCTGTATGTCGGATGAAGGCATCCTGTTGTCCAACATCAGTGTGATGTCATACAGGACCTGAGTTTTGCGTGAGTATCCGTTGTCCCATGTCTGGCTTATTGGTGTGCAGACTGGTGGTTCCTCGCCGTACAGGCAGACACTCTCCGACTTCGGAGGAATCGGCGATCCTACTGACTTTAGCCAGGACCCCGAAGGGACCTGTTGCCCAGGACGCTCGACGAGGACGCGTCAATAGGTCTTGGCCAGTATATAACCCGGCCCTGGTGCCTTGGAAACACCTCTGCGTCCCAACTTACCCTCGTAAAACCTCAGCCTATAATCTTTAAACCAACAAAGATTGTTTTGTTTCAGATTAGCTGCTTTGTTGGTAAATAAGCTGCCATGTATTTGACTTTTTATCTTTACAGCTGACAGCAATGCAAACAATACATCGACTTATGGAGTGTTTCCATACGATGACAACAGAGACGAGCTCAACGAAGGCTTCATATATGCGGCCACTTTAGACGGCGAAAGAGACTTCGGAGATCAGTATCTGATACTGCTGTTGAAAGCTGGCCGCAGAAAGACACTAATCGTTTTCACAAGTTTCTTTTTGGTGTTTTCCCTGCTGGTCAACACGCTCTCATTGGTGGTCCTCTGTCGGCGTTCCTTCCTGTTGAACTCCTATGCCTTTGGACAACGATTTTTAAGTATGACGGACATGGGATTTGCCCTATTTGTAACCTTAGGCTACTTGATACAGGGAGTGTCAAACGTTGATCTCAGTGAATGGAGCACTGAAGTATGCCTGTGAGTATCATATGTCAACCTCAGATGTCATGGGAGTCAAGGCAGCAAAGATGATAGCTCGCTTAACTCTCTTCCCGGTGGTATTTCGTTCAAATTCGCATCATGGCGTATTATTATTGTTTAACTGACCTGGATTCCGAGGTCGATTCAGCTTAAACTGCGTGGCTGGAAATTTCTTGGAAAGTAAAGGCGGTTGGTGTGATTTTGACTCCATCACACCACGAGTAACAATTGATGTTTAACAAGATGAAGCTAGCATCATATACCTAATGTGTCTCGATGGGTATAGAAATGGTCCGCTACGTTTAACTTTTATACGTGTGTCTTTATACTTTTATAGTTTCCACAGTTGTGGTGGCTCGGTGGTTAGTGTGATTGCTCAACAAGATAATGGACCAGGATCTTTCTTCCGACTCGGTGCTTGACACAGCCTCGCAAAGTGGGTACCGACTAATTTTGAGAATTGTCTGGCAAGTAAAGACTGCGAATTAGGGAATTGAAAACCCACTCGAGTTGTGTCTGTTGATTTAGAAAATGTGAAGACCTGTAACTTCGTATCCATACATGAGTATCTGCCATATAATTAAATCCCTTCACTGGTATCTTTCGTGCTCAAATGCAGTTAGTCTGAAAACGTTGTTGATTGCTTCAAGTAGCGACTAAATAAGTTTACAGCCGATCCACAATCGCTCTTTTCGCTGGTGAAAAGGCTCTCACCGCCACCATTTCGCCTCCAACACTAGGTTCCAGTCGCTCTTTTCACTGGTAAAATAGCGCTCCTCGCTACCGTTCCGTCTCCAGCATTAGTTTCCAGTGGCGAAGCGTAGTGGCTAGGCACTCGCCTGATGGCGCAGCAATCATGGGTGCGATCGGTATCAGGACGATTTCGAATGTTTAAAATGAACCTGAGCTTCCAGGTCGATTCAGCCTGAAAATAGATTCTAGAATATGTCTTGGGAAGTAAAGGCGGCCGGTGTGAAACTGACCACATCTCCCACAAAGTGCCGTTTGGTGTATACAAGATATGGGTTTAGCTCCATATGCACAATGCGCCTCTGGTATGTATTGCGGACCTTTACTGTCACTAGTCTCTGTGAGCATTGTGCTGGAGTCTGTTGGTGATGAAATCCTAAATCCCCCAGAGGAAACATTACCAGTTCAGGCCTAAGTTCGCCGTTTTTTGCAGGTGCTGATCTAAATCATGACCTGATTATGACTTAATACGCCCCTCCGTACATGTGATGTTCTAGCTCCAGGGATACACACTCCGCTAGTTTCTGTGCTTGAGGAGAGCTCGACAACACAGCCCCCGTAAAGATCTGGTACCGAATTTTAAGAACAGTCTCTAAACTAGCCTCGTTTCGATGGGTGAAAGCCATGATTAGGGCTCAGAGACGTGAACGCAACATCACCGGACTAAAGAGTTTCCACTCAGGCTTCCAGATGGTTCGCCAATAAACTTTCTAGAACCAGGCTTCTCATAGCAATTGTTGCAATCCCATGGGGGTCGTATAAAAATAATTAAGGGGTCGCTGACATTTTATAAATATATTTTTTTTAACTAAAATGATTATACCTGTGGCAAACCATACGTCCTCACACAGACTATCAAGCAGTAACATGAGAATGTTGAAAGTGGACACACCCAATGTTCCTCACATTTGAACTAAACATGTGAAGTATGCATTTGTTTCTTCAACGTGTACTCACTTAATGGTACACGTCGAACATACCATATTAAGCGGACAGACTGCTCCAACCACTCGCCAGAATAATGGAGATATCATATGTCAGGATTGTGACAAAATTTATATTTCAGTAAAACTACATATGATTCCTGTCCTTCGTGTGCTTTTAAAAACACGGGTGCAGACAATTTAAGTGTGGTCACGTAAATGTTGCTGATCTTCTGCGATCTAGGCAACCGTCAGCAGAGTGCAAGGAAAGAAATGCACATAGAATGACAACTGCTGCGGTAGCTAGTGCTGTAAAACTGCAGGAAGAACTAGTGAATAGAATTTTACAAGACGGACTGAATATGAGAACATGTTTCTCCTACGGATATATTTTACGAATTACCTTTCTACAATAGTGCAAACCAGACATTTAGTGTATGCTTTTTCTTTTCTCAACATAGTCCCCGTGCCTGGCAACATACTTCGCCTACCTGTCCACTATCTTGTTAATGCCTTTTAGTAAAAAGTGTTTGAGTGTTGCTTTAAACCAATTTTGCACCACCTCCATTTCCTCGTTGTCATCTGCAAACCTCTGCCCCGCAAATGTTCTTTCAAGGGTCCAAATAATTGGAAGTCCGATTGCGCCAAGTATGGACTGTTTGCTTAATACACAGAAATATCAATAGGGGAATCCTTTGAGGCCACTAAGACAGTTCATAAATAAACTAATATGTATTCTTTGGGTCAATAGAAGTAGAAAAAAAAAAGAAGTAGAGACTAAATGATACAGTAGACAACATGAAAATGGAAAGCTATTGTTACCGAACGGGATTCAAACCTATAACCTCAAAATGGCCACAGTGCTTCGCTGCAATAATTAGTGTTTCTTCCACTTCAGTGAGCGCTTTATAATACATGCGTGTTTATTTAAGAACTGAACTATAAGCTTGATGTTTCAAGACCTCAAATTTCAGCAACACAACTCCTTTTGAGAGAAGTCACCGGTGTTTTGATCGTATCTCGGGCTTCAGCCGTTGTTGTTGTTGTCGTTTTTTTATTTTTACTGGCATATAACTTATGGAGTTAGTCACTGGTTCACCCATTTCCAGGAAAAGCATCAATATTGAGCCCTTGATTTCTCAAAAGATAGTCACCATGGCTTTGCCAGCGGATTCTGCATCTTGAATTGTTTTCATAACTAAAGACAATGGTTGTTTCTGCTGCACCGACTGCCTCTTACTCTCTGGTTCGTAATAATACATATAGGACTCGTCTCCTCATCTCTTTGCCGAGCATGACTACCAAATACTCCTAACAAATCGCCTCCAGGTCATGTTTGTGATCATCGAAAAGCTATCTTGGGGCCCATCTATATCACTTTCCATAACCGAGGTCGTCATCGACATTTGTGTGCGCATCATCGTGACTCATGTTGAAATCCATGACTATTTTGTCATTAGTCAGTGGCCTGCTGGCATGGACTAGCTGGTCGATCTGCCGTTCCACTGTGTCTGTTACCATACTTGCAGGAATAACACTGCGCAGTTCATCAGTAACCGTTTGTCTTCCATTATGAAATATTTCTACCCATTCATACACTCTCCCCTGACTCAAATAACTGTCTCCAACTGATAAAATAAAAACAAATAACGTCTCGTTGTTCTTGCACTGTGCAAGTCGATAGGGTAGCAGCCGTTTTGTAATCACTATTGCGCAAGCGCATACTGTTTGATTCTCACTACACTTATAGTGGGTATTGCTTAGGGGCCAATTTGTGTAATGAAATAATATTTTCCATTGTTACACTCTTTCAAGCACGTTGTAATAACATCCCTGGCATCTTTTGTATGTGTAATATATGTTTGTGCTTTTTATTTCTCAAAAATGACGATCCGATAGCTGTCTCTGAATTAGGATATTTCTAACTGTAAGATTATTGTTCCTGTCCGCCATTGCTTGTACGTTGATAAAGACTAGTCTAAACATTCGGTCCGGTACGTGTTTGTATCGTTCGTTTGTCAATCTTCCTAGTCACATTTCACCTTATTTCACATGTTTGTTTCATTTTGAATTGTCATATCTTGCTCCTGTCAAGGTCTTCCTAAAGTTCCTTAATTTGGCAGATTTACTGATAATATTATCAACAACCCATTTAGACGCAGTACAATGTTTCCAACGATTAAAGTGGAGATGGAAAATTTCACCAGCAAAGAATAGATTCGATTTTATGACAAAAATTCCCGGGACAAGCAGAAAAAAGGGAAAGTGGTGTTGTAACGTTCTAAGCAAGCCAACCATTAGCAGAATAAAACATGAACACTGATGAGGTCACGGTAACTGTACGTTGTTTCTTCAACTATCAAACTTGCGTTGTGTCTTTAACTATTAATTTGTGTTATGTCTATAACCACAGTATCAATTTACGCTGTTCCTTTAACTATCAATGTACGCTGTGCATTTAACTATCAATTTACGTTGTGTCTTCAATGTGTGTTGTTGTTGTTGTTGTTGTTGTTGTTGTTGTTGTTGTTGTTGTTGTTTTCGAAGACAGACGATTAATTGTTGGGTATGAAAGGAAATCACAATTAATGCACGTGGATATCCCCATGCGTGACTAAGTCCCCACCCACGTATAAGTCTAAGATATTATCAGCACAGAGCACTAACTCTGCAGAACTGACGAGGAACCAATTGTATGTATACCTGAAATACATATAGTATAAATATTTTTATGTTGATGGGTATTATAATGGAAACATATTTATTCTGCCAATTCGGCTTGAAATATTTTCAATTTCCAACTGTCGAAGAATGTTTAATGTAGCCAACGTGCGCACGGGCCCTACAAGTATCTCACCCTTATATATGAAGGTTAGACATCAAATTCACTACTTCCGAAGGTAGTGAGGTATACTAAAATTGCCTCATGCTATGATAATTCAAACAGTTCCCGTCTTCAGTCCAACCAGATCTGCGCGAGTCAGCGTCGGGTGTCACTGGTCAAGACTATTAAAGAAAGCAATCTTTAGAAAGATGTTTAACCCTTTAGCCACACCGCCGAACATACAGTTATAATCATTCACAAATCAAATCACTGAAAGTATAAACTGTATTTCTTCAACAGAGCGTTTAGAACGACTGCGTTTATTCTTGCTGCCACCTCGAATTGGACCGTTGTGTATCTGTCAACCATTCGCTACCTAGGTATGAGCAATCCTCTAAAGATTCACTCGAACATTTACCTCAAAGGATCATATGCTGTGTTGGTGGCCTTGTCGTTTGCAAACTCCTTGTTCTATGTAACATTCTACCTCAGTCTGGACAGGTAAGATGACCACATTATTCGTGCGAATACTTTCTAATGTTATCTTCACTTGACAATGTATTTACACTAATCCGACAGGCGGACAGTTAGAGCATTGCTTTGCTGATCCTGCTGCTGTTGCAGCTTGTCTTATTCTATGTGTATTGGTGTTATCTTTTCTCTGGAGTAAACTAGGCAGGCCGGAGAGAGGGATCACGCTGCATGGGCAACACATGGTTTCTATATTTCAGCCCAGGATTTGTGCTATGGAAAGGTATAACTCTATCCCTGCTACCGTCATTGGTTTTAGTTATTATGCCTATTTATTTGTAGCACGATGTAACAAACTATCGCATCTCATGACGGTAAGGTGCCAGTCAGTCATGTACATTATTATTGTGCCAAACAATAAGTAGATTTGGACCTATGGAAACTATGGAAGATACCATGAAACAAAACAAATGACACGATGACCCTAATATGATAATATATCGTCCTTCTGTCTAAATGGGAGGTCAAATGTGGCGGTATCGTTCAGCTCTGAATTAGTTAACACTGCTTGGACTCTGCTTTCTTTTGCTGTTTATAATAGTCTGAACATAATTCTATCACTGTGTTTCAAATTGTGAGTGCCCGCGATGGAGGTTGCGAAATTCATTCTCTACACCGATCAGCTGGGTTTCCAAGCTGACTTATTGTTTCGAGTGCAATGAAAACCCTTAAGTGGACCTCAGAATTTGTCTTTTTTCGTTTTCAATGTTAATTTTTCTCTTTGAGTTTTCATTTTCTTTAATTTGATAAATGTCACTTGTTTCCCTTTCTGAAACGTGTAAATGTTGTTGTTTTATTTTCTTTAATGTGTAAATGTCAATAACTTTCCCCGGGAAAGTAACCCGGTCAAGAAATGTCTGAAGTCTGAAGAAGTCGGATGTATTGGCTGAAATGTGCAAATATCACAGCTCTGCTGTGAACAGGCACAACGCAGTTATATCTAAAACAACATTCCGGACGAACGCAGAAGAAGAAGAATTATTTCTGAGTTTCTATCTGAGTAACGCAGCTGTGCGAGAATCGGCAGCGGTTCGCGCGGCGCTGGTAACTTACGGGGTTATGTGAGCCGGTCGCTCAGAAATCAATGACAAACTACTGAGCGTAATATTGCCTAGGTCATAAGTAGCAGCTGGAAAATGCTGGTGTTGATTGCAACGTCCTCTTAGGGATATGCAACATAAAAAATCTATGTATATATCTATGTATCTATCTATGTATCTATCTATGTATCTATCTATGTATCTATCTATGTCTCTACCTGTGTATCTATCTATCTATCTATCTATCTATCTATCTATCTATCTATCTATCTATCTATCCATCTATCTATCTATCTATCTATCCATCCATCCATCCATCCATCCGTCCATCCGTCCATCTGTCCATCTGTCTGTCTGTCTGTCTGTCTGTCTGTCTATCTATCTACTTATTTATCTATCTATCTGACTGTCTGTATGTCTATCTATCTATCTATCTTCTATCTATCTATCTATCTATCTATCTATCTATCTATCTATCTATCTATCTATCTATCTATCTATCTATCCATCCATCCATCCATCCATCCATCCATCCATCCATTTGTCTGTCTGTCTGTCTGTCTGTCTACATATCTGTCTGTCTATCTACCTGTCTGTCTGTCTGTCTACATGTCTGTCTGTCTGTCTGTCTGTCTGTCTGCATATTTATTAATCTGTCTGTCTGTCTATTCGTCCTTTCGTCCGCCGGTCTGTCTGTCTGTCCTCTTGTCGGTTCGTCCGTCTGTCTGTTCGTCCGTTTATCTTCCTATTTTTCAGTATCTGTCTCAATGCCAGCCTTTATCCCCATCGATACAGTACAATCCACAACTTCTGAATGACAACCACGCCGTTGACTCTGCGGTATGTTTTACCACTCCCAACAGATTTATTGCCCTCCGACATACGTCATCAACTACAATAGGATACTGTCGAGAATATTCCATGGACTCGATAAATATGTACGTAATAAGATGCATCCTAATGATGCCAGAAACAATTCTGCCCGGCATCTTCGTCGTTATCCTCAATACCAAGACCTACTTAGGCTTTGGCGACATTGCTCGCCAGGCAGTCATCTTGAAACATAAGCTGAATATCCACAGTAGGTATTATATGTATGTATGTATGTATGTATGTATGTATGTATGTATGTATGTATGTATGTATGTATGTATGTATGTATGTATGTATGTATGTATGTATGTACGTAGGTACGTAGGTACGTACGTACGTAGGTAGGTACGTACGTAGGTAGGTACGTACGTAGGTAGGTAGGTATTTATGTATGTATGTATGTATGAATGTATGTATGTATGTATGTGTGTGTATGTGTATGTATGTATGTATGTATGTATGTATGTATGTATGTATGTATGTATGTATGTATGTATGTATGTTTGTGTGTGTATGTATGTATGTATGTATGTATGTATGTATGTGTGTGTGTGTCTGTCTGTCTGTCTGTCTGTCTGTCTGTCTGTCTATGTATATGTGCATGTGTGTAGACATGTGTGCATATAAAGTATGTGTACGTCTGTGTGTATTTAGGAGTATGTGTTTGCATGAGTATATGCATATGTATGTAAATATGCCTCTGTGTGTGGAAGTAGGTAGGTAGGCATGTAGGTTGGTAGTTAGATAGGTAGGTAATTGTGTGCATTTAAATATGAGCGTCTCATAATCTGTCCGTGCGGTTTTTCCTTCTGTCTTCTCTGCTGCCAAGGTTTGCCTGGAAATCCAATCTTGTTCATCTTTTGTGTTCACCTGCAGACGCCAAGCTGAATATGATTTCATCTCGTCCCTATGATACATAATACAAGTGAAGTTGCACTACTTCGTCAACCCTGTGGCTCAGTATCGCCAGGTCTTCTTTGGGGTTCGCTTTCACTAACCTCTGACTGTTCCACGTCTGCCTTCAAATGCAAGGCCTATTAGGCAAACTACGAAGTGTACAGGCTTAGCTTAACAAGAATGCAATAGTAAAATGTGGAGGACGTTGGGGGTTTTAATTAACCGCAAACAAACAGCGTAGTTATTTTTAGCACTGACCTAGATATGGTGGGATCGTCGATTTTCAGAATAGGGATATTGGGATTCACTTCGTGGTCGGTCGACAAGTGTGTTTGCGGCAAGATATCCCCAAAACCGCATGTCATTGTCTTCGCAAACAGTCTCTTGGAGTCTCTGTGGCGAAGTGGTCAAGCCGTTTGACTCGTGTTCCGAAGGTTGTTGGTTCGATTCCGGGCCGCGCCCTTCGGTTTATAAGTTAAATGTTTCGAAGACTCCTGTGGGTCGTCGCTAAAAGCTACGGAGTTCGTGCTTTGTGCGACGCTTTCCGTGCTACGGTAAGAGACCAAGCCATATGGGATAAAATCCGGTGCAATGAAGTCGACCCTGTTGACTTTTCGACTTTTAAGCGACTTTTTAAACAGTCTCTCCGATACATCAAAGATAAGTGCAGACAGATGGGACATACCAAAATAAGACGAGTAGCACAAGATATGGATATACACCCCCACGACAGTGTGATCAGGCGGAAAATCCTCATCAGCAGGGAACGCAAATAAGAACATTATCTGTGCTTCAGCGTGTAACAAGCGATCGCATATGCCTTATTTACTTTACCGATGTTTTGTCCGCCACCAGTGCCTCAACAACGTGTACCGTAGAATTTAGTCCATCAGGCGTGACATTAAAGGCCACGGCTCTAGAATCACTTCACCCGGGATGGTTAACCCGGTCAACAAATGCCCGCAGAAGTCAGATGTGTCGGCCTAACGGCGCAAGAACGCAGCTTTGCTGTAAACAGGCACAACGCAATCACATCCGGAAAAAAAAAACTCTGGATGAACGCAGAAGAAGAAGAAGAAGAAGAAGAAGAAGAAGAAGAAGAAGAAGAAAAGAAGAAGAAGAAGAAGAAGAAGAAGAAGAAGAAGAAGAAGAAGAAGAAGAAGAAGAAGAAGAAGAAGAAGAAGAAGAAGAAGAAGAAGAAGAAGAAGAAGAAAAAGAAGAAGAAAAAGAAGAAGAAGAAGAAGAATCACTTCAGAAGTTGTTTACTAGTAACGTTGTCATAACTCTTATATCTTTAGCATCATATATTTTACTAGTATGCATATCAATATCACTTATACCTTTAACATCATCTATTTAACTAGCAAGTATATCATATCACTCATACCTTTAACAGCAAACATTTTACTAGTTGCAATATCATTTTTCTTATAACTTTAATACAGTATAATTTACTTTATGTATTTAACTGTATGTATTTAACTTCTGTGTATTGTTGGGGAAGTATTTGCCAGAAATGTTCTGCGCAGACTTCAAGTCCTAGGAGATCATGTCTACTCCGAATCACAGTGTGGCTTTCGACAGAACCGGTCTGCCATTGATATGGTATTCTCATTGCGACAAATGAAAGAAAAATGCCGTGAACAGAATCAACCACTGTTTATTGCTTTCATCGACCTCACAAAGGCATTTGATTTGGTCAGTCGTGAGGGTCTGTTCAAGGCACTAAAGAAGATTGGCTGTCCACCAACTCTTCTGTCCATTGTGGAATCGTTCCACACAGGCATGAAGGGTATAATCAAGTTTGATGGTGCAACTTCTGAAGAGTTTGAAATCAAGAAGTGGAGTTAAGCAAGGTTGTGTACTAGCTCCCACCCTCTTTGGAATATACCTTTCACTTCTACTGAAATATGCCTTTCGTGATCAGGATGGTGGTATATCTTCTTCTTCGTTCATCCGGAGTTTTTTTTTCGGATGTGATTGCGTTGTGCCTGTTTACAGCAGAGCTGCGTTCTTGCGCCGTTAGGCCGACACATCCGACTTCTGCGGGCATTTGTTGACCGGGTTAACCTTCCCGGGGGGATGGTGGTATATACATTCACTCACGCTCATATGGCGACCTCTACAATGCTCAGAGATTGAAGGTCAAGACCAAAATTTGGAGGGTACTGATAAAAGATTTGCTTTTTGCAGATGATGCTGCAGTTACGACCCACTCTGAGGAAGAATTACAATGTCTACTATCTGCATTCTCCAGTGCTTGGTCTGAATTTGGTTTAACAATTAGCAAAAAGAAGACACAGATTATGTCGCAAGGTGCACATGGGATACTATCAATCTTTATTTACGACGCCCAGTTAGAGGTAGTAGCCCATTCTACATATCTAGGATCCGAGATAAATAGCAAATCATCCCTAGATCAGGAAATCAACATTAGGATTGGTAAGGCAGCAACAACAATGAACAGGTTAAGAAAAAGAATCTGAGAGAACATGAAGCTTACTGCCAAATCAAAACTCTTTGTCTATCAAGCCTGTGTCCTTAGTACTCTTCTTTATGGCAGTGAAGTCTGGAAAACTTACTCACACCAAGAGGAACTCTTAAAAGCTTTCATATGCCATGTCTGTGAAGAATACTTGGTATTAAGTGGCAAGACAAAATCACAAATACTGAAGTATTGGAAAGATCAGGTTGTTTGACGGTGTATTCCATGTTCGGTCTTCGTAGTCTTAGATGGATAGGACATGTTAGGAGGGTGGAAGATGGTAGAATACCAAAGGAAATCATTTTTGGTGAATTACAGATGGGTCAGAGATCTCAGGTCGGCCTCTACTACGATACAAAGATGTGTGTAAGCGGGACATGATTGATACAGGCATTGATAATGCACATTGGGAGCAAGTCGCCGTTGAACGTGTTGCATGGAGGGTAAATACCAGAAAAGGAATAAAGATAAAGGAGAAAATTATTGCAGATAAGTCACACACCGAGCGTGTGAGACGTAAGATGGTGCATGATATTGGAAATGACCATGCGTTCACATGCATCCACTGTGGACGAACATTTACAGCACGAATTGGCCTTATGAGTCACATTCGCTACCGCCATGGGTTGTAGTTATTGTGCCTTTTGTAGCACAAACTATCGTCTGTCAAGACGGCAAGGTGCCAATGTAATTAACTCGCCCCTAATATGATGGTTGGAACTGCTTCTCACAGGCGAGGCGTGTGATGATGGCCGGTATTGATCATGTTGTTGCTATGTTGATATTAATGATTATTAATAAAGCTCCTAGAGTGATTGCATTTCGGGTCCAGCCTGCGGTGGCCGCAGGTCCAGACGGAACGATTTCGCGGTTTGTACATTTCACGCCCCTGATTTAAATAAATAACTCCATCGCTGTATGTGTAAAATGTGTTTGTTTTCTATATTATTTTATATTTTGTCTGCCAAAGCTGTCAGAATCTCACATCGAATCACGCCCCTGATTTAAATAAATAACTCCATCGCTGTATGTGTAAAATGTGTTTGTTCTCTACATTATTATACTTTTTTTTTTTTTTTGTTACAGCTGTCAGAATCTCAAAACTTCGAAAATCACTTCACAAAGACGAATTAGTGTCGAAAAATTTACTGAAGACTGACGATGAAAAGAAAGGCTCCCTCTCCGGATCCAGTTCAGCTTCTATTGCCATAGCGAGCAGCTACTCGCAGTTCTTTACCCGAACCATGGAACGGTTATCGTCGACAAAACAATCGGACACACCAGCTTCTCCCGTTATCACGTTTGCCACTGAACAAGTGACTCCTAATTTGCTGAACAATAAATTAGACATAGAAAGCAGAAGAAAACGAATAATCAGAAAGCTGTTCCGCGAGAGACAAAAGCTTCGCCGAGTCACCGTCACGTACGGGCTTTTGTGCGAAGGTGTCGTTCCCGAGAACCCAAGACAACAGAAATTACTACGCGAGCCTCAACGGGTTAGTACACCAAGCCAGGACAATGAAACAAATTGGTGCCAGATGTGCCAGTCCTGTCTCGCCTTGGCATCGCCATTTGCTAGAAAATTAATTATTATCAGTACGCTTTTGTTTATCTTACTAAATGGTCCTTACTGTCTTTGGTTTATATTTTCCAATGCAATATTCTCTCAGACTCGATTAGGTGTGGCTGGCAATGGACTCACCAACGCCATTGTCGTTGTTCTTAAATGCAGCTTCCATGCAAGTAACTGTATTGTTTACATTTTGTCCAGCTCCAAGGTTCGATCTCAAGTCGATGTATTACTGAAGAGACTTCAGTGTTGCAAGTAATCACAGTTTTATCTATTTTAGTTGAAAGGACTCAATTTTTATATTCGGTCCTGTGCTGGTTTTGTGTATCACGTGTTTGCGACCAAAGACTGTTTCATTGCACATCTCGCATGTCCTTTGCAGGACGTTGTGATCAACCTCAGGTTGATTTTATAGGCCAGTGCTTTTAAACCGGTGGGGATTCCTACCCCCCCCCCCAGGGGGTAATTTTATGATTTCCAGGGGGGGGGGGGATTAAGAGTATTTCAAGATCGCGTTAATACAAGAACCGATTACATGATATTGTTTTCCCCTCCATACTTTACAGTTCTGTACTTCTCGCCCTTCTGAATTCATTTTATAACGTAAGCAGACCCGTAGATCACGTTTTATGTAGACGTCTAGACTTGTTCTAGTATGTTTTGTTATATTTAGCTTCCATTGTTTACTATAATGTGTAGGGGCGGGGTGGGGGGATTAAAGGGAAGAAATATGGAAAAGAAGTGGGGGGGGGGGGGGAATGACATTCTGAACATATGATGAGGGGGTGCTTGGGCCAAAATCTGTTGAGAACCACTGTTGTAGGCAATTGTACGTTCAATAGTTTGCCATTACGTTCTAAACAAGACGTCAAGGTTTAAGTCCAAGTTGATGTAGGGATTGAGCGGCTAACTAACCATCACCGCATCGGAAGTTCAGAGCGAGAGTTTTCATAATTTCAACCACGTCGACGTTTCATTGGCGTTAAATTTCTTATTCTTTTTTTTTTTTTTTTTGTTAACAACAAATTTGTCCCGACCCAGTATCTTTTTCTTCTGCTGCGTTCATCCAGAGTTTTTTGTTTTTTTTCGTATGTGATTGCGTTGTGCCTTTTTACAGCAGATCTGCGTTCTTGCTCCGTTAGGCCGACACATCCGACTTCTGCGGGCATTTGTTGGCCGAGTTAACCTTCCCGGGGGACCCAGTATCATGCCTTGGTCCTGTGATGTAATAGGGCTATCATATTTTGTAGGAGGGATAGGTGGCCAATTGTCCCCTCACTTAGCCAGATCACGACAGCAGGCTTCGAACCCTCGTTCGACCGTGCTGGTGACGTAATCGGCACAGCTCCCTATGAACTTCGTTAACGTCCCATCAAAAGTGTGTGCCGGAGCAGTTTCCAGTCATTGGTATGTGGGGGGATTGGGTCAAATAAACAGTATAGTAAAGTCCTCTTTTATATGCCATAAAGCGTATAGAAAATATGGTGCTAGGCCCATATTTGTAATGACCAATGGGCACTCCAGCGGTTATATGGTCACTGTCCCCTCCATCGCCTTCAGTTCCCAAAGCATTTCCTGGTGTCCATTTTAGACTGGGTGACCTACTTTTTAAAACCCACTTTGCTGTGAATTCGAACCCGTGACCACAGGGTCAGCAGGCAGACTCTAGCCACTACACTACTGCAGCACCCATTATAATAGGTTGACCACTGTGATGTGAAGTATTTTAAGCGACATTACCTTCATTCTGTTGCCAGCATGTGTCTCAGTTCCTATTATTTGTCCCATGTCTATCCACATATTATTGACATTACAAAATAAAAAACCGTGTATAACTGAATAGTGTTTTAGCCCGTACAATATATTATAGTACTCTATTATATAGTTATATCTTCTTCTTCTTTCGTTAGCTTGAAATTCATTGTCTATTATACCTGTCTTGTGTAAACTTCACTCTTTTTTCATTCACACATTGGTCCATAAAGTGTATCTTTCGCTGTTATTTCTATAGGCCACATGGTTTTCTAGATATGTGCACATTGTTGATTCGCCAATCTTGAATTGTATATACATGTGGTTGCGTAATTGATTGTGTCTTGTTCTAAAAAAAAAAAAAGCTCTGAGGCGTAGAATAATGTATTGTTCTTGTTTGTTGATAACTGTAATCACCTTGTGCTGGTGTTTGTGGCTGTCTGATTGATTTGAATATTCTTTTCTTTTGGTGGTATGTGACAGGTACGCTGATAACTGGAATTATGGAGCACAGATGAAGATATCGTATATAAAGCGATAGTATTTTTGGGGTTTCAAGTTTCTGCATATAAGTGTATATCGTTGCACGATTGGGTCTATGTTTATCCGTATACATTGTGAAGAACAGAACAAAGAAAATAGTGTGTAACATTCAACAATATTAGGTGTTTAGCGCGTACCATAATTTATATAATCAAAAATGTTCATATCCTTTGAAGAACTTTACAACCACACCCAACCCCTATAGACTGTGATTTACATGCATTTTCACATGCAGCAATTTTCCATGGTGTTCTGAACAGGAAGTCAATATTTAAATCAACCGTCACACTCAAGATGTCCCAAATTTCACGTGTTCATCTTCGTACTGGCAGATTTCTGCCTCTTCTTCCAAGAACCATTCATCCCATCACTGCGTTTTCCAAACCACTTCAACTTCTAATATGGTCACACAATGGAGTTTCCGAGATATTATATAGATATATATATATATATATATATATATATATATATATATATATATATATATATATATATTATATATATATATATATATATATATACAAACAAAGTGATGTATGTAAATATATATGTAAATATATATGTATGTCCTTTATTTGTTCGCGAACGGCCCATCCGATTGAGATGAAATTTTCTACACGCCTTCCTTTCATTCCAGAGCTGTCAACTGTCATAGTTTTTTTTTTTCTTCTTCCTCCTCCTCCCTCCTCCCCCTCCCAAAATACGTACGTAAATATATGATGGTGATGATGAAAGAATCCCCGAACCAAAACGCTAGGGAAAGGGAAAGAAGGAAGGAAAGAAAATGGAAAAGAAAAAGGAAAATAAAGAAAAGAAAATGACGTAGAAAGAAAAATGGAAAGGGAAGAAAACATATTTCAGCTGAAAATGACGTGACTACACCAGAATCGTCACACGGCAATCACATCATCAGTGCCGTGCCGGCTGGCGTCTGCGTGTTCGTAAGTGGGGGCGTTCATGGCTCTCCGAGATCTCGGTCTTTGGTTTTTTGGATCAAACTCTGCTGCTCGATATTCCTCCAGCCAGGGCCATATCAATAACAATTCATCCTTCTTATGGTGTAAGGAAGTTAATCTACAGTTTCGTTGAGACGAAGACTGGAAGAAGAACTGACGCAGTCATGAATTCGGAATAGAGAATGGCGAATCGATCCTCCCTTCTCTTCTCCTCCCAGCCATTCCCTCTACATCCTACCTCCACCCCTCCGCTCTCGTATGCCTCCCTCTCATCCTCGCCCGACTCGCACGCCTCCGTCTCCCCCTTTCCTTCTCCCTCTGCCTCTCCCCCCTCCTACATCCTCTCCATGCCTAATCCCAGCCGCCGCCCCCCTCATCCCGCATTCTCCCTCCTCCGCCTTCTTCCCTCCATTATCCCTCCGCCTCCTGCCTCCCCATCCTACTCCTGCCTTCCTTCTCCTCAGCATCCCTCACTCCCGACTCTCCCCTTCTTCGCCCTCTTCCCCTCTTCCTACGCCTCCTACCTCCCTCCATGCCTCCCTTACCTCTCCTACCTCCACCCTCCCTCCTCCCTTCTCCTCCTCTTCCTCCTCCCTGTGTCCTTCCTCCTCCCCCGACATCTTCATCCCACTTCCTCCTCCTCTCCACCTCCTTTCCTTCTTCCCTCCTCATGTCTCCCTCCTTCCTCTCCCTACTTCCTCCTCATCTTACTTCTTCTCCCTCGCCTACTCCTCCCCTATCCAATCCTCCTCCCTCCTCCTACGCTCTCCTCCCTCCTTCTCCTGCCTCTCCCCTCCTCCTCCTCCGACCCTCTCTTCTTCCCCTCCTCCCTCTCCCTCCTCCATTCCTCCTCCTCCCTCTTCCTCTCCCTCTTCCCCTCCTCCTCACTCACATCCTCCTCCTCCCTCTTCCTCCTCCTCTTTCCTATCCGTCCGTCGCCTTCCTCTCCGCCTCTCCCGCGTCCTCCGACAGCCTCCCTCCTCCTCCTCTCTCCTCCTCCTCCTCCCTTTTCCTCCCTCCTCCTCCTCTACATCCTCCCTCCTCCTCTCCACTCTCCTCCTACCCTCTTCCTCTTTCCCTCCTCCCTATCCCGCCTCCTCCCTTCACAGTACTCCTCCTCCCTCTTCCTCCTCCTCCTACTCCTCCTCATCCAGCCTTCCCTCCTGCCTCGTCCTCCCGCCTCCCAATCCTTCCCCCCTCCTCACCTCCTCCTCCCTCCTAAGTCCTCCGCACT
>JACEFZ010028148.1:0-32500 GCA_014155875.1 Cepaea nemoralis | reverse complement strand
GAGATGTATGCTAAGGGACACAATCTGATAATACATTGTGTGAATGTGTTAGGCAACGTTTGAAGAACCGCAAATTTACTTTTAAATAACTCGTTTTGTTTATCATTAAACAATATTTAACGTGCTAATCACATTAACGTATTTATTTTTCTATACTGTGAAAATAATGTTCTATTGCGTTTGTTTCTGTATATGAAAGTATAAATCATATTTTCTTAACTTAGTGATAACAGCACATTAGGTATTGATGGGGGGGGGGGGGGGGGGGGGGGGGGTTAAAAGAAGCTTCATATGTAGAGATTAGAGAAGAACAGGACAGAAAAATATTGGCTGAAAGAAAGGGGCTTTTTAAACAGGTGAGAGAATCGAAGAAGAGCCATCTGAGACAAAAGGCGGTTATGATACCAGAGATTGAAAGTCTGTTGGACCTGGAGATGTTCGATCTTCCTGAGCATACAATGACTGTTGCAAACATTGGAGATGTCGATTTCGTTGGCAAGTCTGGTCTTCGTCTTGGGCAAAATACAGGCAGTATTAAACAGTGGCAGGATGATGAAGAAAACGAGGGTGATGAATACACGGCAGCAAAACATGTTTAAAACAAGTCCTTACGTCATCTGCTTGCAGCATGCACGAGTCAGCAGTCTTCAGTGAAATTAAAGGCCAGAAAGGTCAAGTAGAAAAATATATTGAAAAAGAAATTTCAGGCACAAAAGAAAGGCAAAACATAGCTTAAATAATAAAATATTTGCAACAACAAACAAGCAAAAATAGAGGACACAATAGTTAGTTGCATAACCTTTACAGAATGTCGCTGTCAAACCCAGTATTTTTTGGCCGTTTGTGATGTTTTGGCAAATTTACGTTCAATAATTTGCCATTGTTTTCTTAAAGACCAGCACTCATACCTGTATGAAACCAGCGCAACTTCCAAATCCCCCGCAGCAGTGTTTCAAAAGCGGGATTGCAAATTTCACCCGCAACCCCTTCGCGACTGAGCCGGACACACTAGACAACACGCGAATTAGAAGCTACACTTACCTTGCCGGTATTCGAACCTCTCGCCTCCAGACAACAACAGCACCTAACTACAGGAACAAATGCATTTGGACACATAGTCAACTGACATCCATAAAATGTGACATCATTAGCCAAGTCTTATCATTCACCTGAACTCACAACTATGGAAAAGAGGCAGAATTTGTATCTAGCCATTGAAATAGCACCACCTGTCTCAGAAAATTATATTTAAAAAAGCATAGGTCAAATAACAAACATGCAAATACATTGAACCAAAATGCTGTGTCTGGTATATTATTCTGTTTCTTCTTCTTATAATCCATGCTGTGCGACGTTGGTGATCATGTCTATCCATAGCCTTCTGTCTCTTGTACTGCCAATCATTTCTGATACCAATGTTCCTCCATGCCATGATATAAAACTGCCCAGCAAAGGTAGACTTTTCTAAGAGAAAACATTTTGAACAATAAAGAATATATCAGTTGCAATGCCAAAAAGAGTGTTCAACTGCAACATAGAACCTGCACTTTTGTATGGGTGTGAAACGTGGACAATGAATAGATAAGCTAAAACAAACATTTAATGGAAGTAGAAATGTGGTATCTGAGAAAAATGCAAAGAATACCATGGACAGACAGAAAAATCAATCAGCATGTCCTACAAGAAATAACTTAAAATAGTAAACTGATCAGAAAGATTAACTGTAGACAACCAAGATTCTTTGGGCACATTATGAGAAGAAATAAACTTGAGAATATGGTGACACTGGCAAAATTGAAGGGAAAATAATAAGGGGAAGGCATTAACGTAAATATCTGAATAACTTGGCCATATGGCATAATCGAGACAAAAATACAGAACTGACCCACGACTCTGGTGATCGTGTGAAATGGCGAAACATGGCCGGCCATGCTTATCTATGGCACATAATGATGGTGAGTGTATCCATCGAGGCTGATTTGTTATATTTGACCCTACCTGCCAGGTCAACCCAGCCTAACATAGGTACCAGGAACTGTTCTGGGAAGTTGAGGCCACCAAAGTGATATTTACATCACCTATCAAGTACTGGAGCACCTGGCTGTATGGCTAGAATGCCAGGCACCTATTCGGGAGATCCGGGTTTGAATCCTCAGTAGGGTAAAGGATTGTTTTCTGTCCAGGGGGGGCGGAGTTTCCACGGTGACTGCCCTAGTCAGGCGACCTTAATTCATTAGGCTCAATACCTCCCCCCTGCCCTACACCACAAGGTACTATAGGGAGTCATGACAATTGAATGACTTATTGAGTGCCATTTGGTCTATATTTATATCAGACTAGAACCATTTTCCCCAATAAAACCTCAAGGCATGTAAAATGTTTTTTTTAAACTTTGCTTTACATGCATTCATAATATAACACGGAGTAATGCAGCTTTACATGCATTCATAACAGAACATGGAGTAATGCAGCTTTACATGCATTCATAACAGAAAATGGAGTAATGCAGCTTCATATGCATTCATAACAGAAAATGGAGTAATGCAGCTTTAGATGCATTCATAACAGAACACAGAGTAATGCAGCTTTAGATGCATTCATAACAGAAAATGGAGTAATGTAGCTTTACATGCATTCATAACAGAAAATGGAGTAATGCAGCTTTACATGCATTCATAACAGACCATGGAGTAATGCAGCTTTACATACAGAACACAGAGTAATGCAGCTTTACATGCATTCATAACAGAACACAGAGTAATGCAGCTTTACATGCATTCCTCCCTCCTCCTCCTCTCTCCTCCTCCCTTCCTCCCTTTTCCTCCCTCCTCCCCCTCTACATCCTCCATCCTCCTCTCCCACTCTTCCTCCTACCCTCTTCCTCTTCCCCTCCTCCCTATCCCTCCTCATCCTCCCTTCACAATTCCTCCTCCACCTCTTCCTCCTCATCCCTCCTCCCCTCATCCCTCCTTCTCCCTCTCCTCCCTCTCCTCCCTCCTCCCTCCTCCCTTATCCTCCTCCCTCATCCTCCTCCACCTCCTCACCCTCCTACGAAATCCCTCCTCCTCACTTCATCCTCCTCCTCTCCTCCTCATCCCTCCCTCCTCCTCCCTCTTCTACTCCTCATCCCTCCTCCTCCCCCTCTACCTCCCCTCCCTTCACATCCTCCTCCTCCCTCTTCCTCCTCCCCTCCTCCTCCTCCTCATCCCTCCTTCTCCCTCCCTCCTCCTTCTTCCTCCCAGCTTACATGCATTCATAACAGAACACGGAGTAATGCAGCTTCACATAACACAACTACAGAAACCATACCACTCTCCACTGTTCTTTCCAAACGCCTGTGACTTCTACTATGATCTAAGTATTCCAGTTTCCGAGATCAGTATATCACTGAAATCAACCGTGTGGAAATCACCATGGTGGTTTTTACAAAATAGTACACCCGAGAATGTTACACTTTCTCTGATTCTAAGGTAGTGGGCTGAACACCTAGTTTTCTCAAATAAGAGTGGAAACCTAGTTCTACCAGTTAGCACGTTTGCGCAGGATATCTTCTTCTTCTGCGTTCATCCGGAGTTTTTTTTCCAGATGTGATTGCGTTGTGCCTGTTTACAGCAGAGCTGCGTTCTTGCGCCGTTAGGCCCACACATCCGACTTCTGCTGGCATTTGTTGATCGTGTGTGTCTGGTATATTGCTCAAAATGGCATAGCTGGCTAGACAACATCTAGAAACAAAACAACAACATCCAGAAATATCTGCAAATATGGTGGCGGGTGTGTCGCAGAAGCGACTAGTTTTCTTGCCTTATGCAGAAATGTGTGGATGCTGGTTTCGAGGAGGACTTTTGTGTTGGCATTCTGGCGACGCCATTATGTACAGTAAAGTGTTTCTTTACATCTGTTCGAGGTTGTTTTGTATCGGAGAAAAATGGCGTAGTGGCTAGAAAATGTCTAGAAACGGAACAACAATATCTAGAGACATCGAGAATTGTAGGTGAACATCTGCTTGGGAAAGTGACCGCCAATTCCATCACGGGTGAACTGTACTGTTCGTAGAGGACTTTTGTGGCGACATTCTGGCGGTGGCATATTGCACAGTGTACCGGCGCGGGCTGTTGTTTGTCGAGACTCCTATCTTTCCCACTTTTCACAAGGGCCATTGAGAAACATTTTATGTGATATTCACTGGCACGTGAACGGAGCATAATGGGGACGACCCTTTGCTGTGATGTTGGAACCATGACTAATGACTAAAGACTAACACAATGATGATGAGAACAAAGGACAGTAGACTAACATAATGATGATGAGAACTAAGGACAGTAGACTAATCTGATGATGATGAGAACTAAGGACAGTAGACTAACATAATGATGATGAGAACAAAGGACAGTAGACTAACATAATGATGATGAGAAGAAAGGACAGTAGACTAATCTGATGATGATGAGAACTAAGGACAGTAGACTAACATAATGATGATGAGAACTAAGGACAGTAGACTAACATAATGATGATGAGAACAAAGGACAGTAGACTAATCTGATGATGATGAGAACAAAGGACAGTAGACTAACATAATGATGATGAGAACTAAGGACAGTAGACTAATCTGATGATGATGAGAACTAAGGACAGTAGACTAACATAATGATGATGAGAACAAAGGACAGTAGACTAACATAATGATGATGAGAACTAAGGACAGTAGACTAACATAATGATGATGAGAACAAAGGACAGTAGACTAATCTGATGATGATGAGAACTAAGGACAGTAGACTAACATAATGATGATGAGAACAAAGGACAGTAGACTAATCTGATGATGATGAGAACTAAGGACAGTAGACTAACATAATGATGATGAGAACAAAGGACAGTAGACTAACATAATGATGATGAGAACTAAGGACAGTAGACTAACATAATGATGATGAGAACTAAGGACAGTAGACTAATCTGATGATGATGAGAACAAAGGACAGTAGACTAATCTGATGATGATGATGAGAACTAAGGACAGTAGACTAACCTGATGATGATGAGAACAAAGGACAGTAGACTAATCTGATGATGATGATGAGAACAAAGGACAGTAGACTAATCTGATGATGATGAGAACAAAGGACAGTAGACTAATCTGATGATGATGAGAACAAAGGACAGTAGACTAACATAATGATGATGAGAACTAAGGACAGTAGACTAATCTGATGATGATGATGAGAACAAAGGACAGTAGAGTGACTTAAAAAGATTGCTTCAAACATAGTAATAATGATTATGAGGACAGGATATGATCAGACAACTTCAACACCAGTCTCTGGACAGACTACTCTGATGACGATGAGAACAAAGGACAGAAGACTAACATGTTGATGATGATATCAAGGTAGAGTTTAATGGCATCATCAGAAGACTTCAACACCATTCTTCACACGGATTAACTTGATGATTATGATAACATGGGAGATGTGGTGAGATGAACAGATGACTTCAACACCATTCCTCAGATTAACTTAATGATATTATTGATAAACCTTGTGGAGACGGTACTCTGGTGGCAGGTCAGGAGAAACATCTCTACACCAACCAGACTCTGATAGATGCAAGACCTTGGCAGGGCTCAGATGACGTCAGTTCATCAAACTTAAGAGTTAAAATTAAACCTTCCAGATGATTCACCAACTAATTAACCTCTCCTTTTTTCCTTGTACAATATCCAACATATAAAAACGCCTAAGAACATATAAAACACCACTAATAAAATGGTCAAGTAAGAAAGGGTGTTTCACCTTTTATTAATGTTTTTGTTCACAAACTGTTTCACACGAGTATCTCCATAAATGCAGCAAAATCAAAACACATAGAAGCCATGTCTGGTCCAAGAAATAAATGACTGAAAACTAGGTTGACACTAAAATACGATTGCTGCACAGTGTGCTTAATATATAGAGGCCAGCAACCTTGGTATGTTGATTACAAAAGCTCAGTGACGCTTCCATTCACATGTAGTAGGAAATATGTGTCTCTGAATTGACCATATTTTCTACTATATACGAACTTCATTATGTTAAAAAAAACAACTGCCACATTAATTATTACTATAAGAATACATCAGAAGCTTTGGCAATGATATTCTGGTTTGCAATTCAAATAAAACATATATCATGCATGTGTGGTGTTTGTGTTATAGTGGATTTATTCATCCAATAACATGGGAGTTTTAAGTTTGACATATTCCTTGTGTCTTCTTTCTTCCTCTGGGCTCTATTCCTGTTT
Source organism: Cepaea nemoralis (assembly GCA_014155875.1). NCBI lineage: Eukaryota > Metazoa > Mollusca > Gastropoda > Stylommatophora > Helicidae > Cepaea > Cepaea nemoralis. The sequence continues at coordinate 26,218 of JACEFZ010028148.1, read as the reverse complement.
TGTCATTCAGAAACAGGTGGGATATTTGTGATATAGTGGATTTTCTCATTCAATATATGATTATGACATGTATCACATTCCTTGTGTCTTCTGGACTCTATTCCTGTTTTTTCATTCAGCATTAGGTATGATGTTTGTGCACTTATTCAATATGTGATTACAAAATGTTACACATTCCTTGTGTCTCATTTTCTTTCTTCTTCTGGTCTCTTATCAGGTCATGTCATTCAGGAACTGGTGTGATATTTGTGCATTTGCTCATTCTATGAGTGATTACAAAATGTGACACATTCCTTCTGTCTTCTTTCTTCTTCTGGTCTCTATCAGGTTTCGTCATTCAGCAACAGGTGTGATAGTTTGTGATATAGTGCATTTACTTATTCAACATTAGATTATTACTTATTACACATTTATTGTCTACTTTCTTCTTCTTGTATGTATCCCTGTTTTGTCATTCGTCATCAAGTTAGGAAGCAACATATGGAGAGACCATCAGTATGTACTTCATATGTGGTGGCATTCACAGCCACAGATATTCCATCAATACATCATCTGTGGAGTTAACTTCTTTGTTCATTTCCACTGTGTCTATTCTTGGGTTTGTTGTGGAGGAAAGTTGCCTTGTGGTAATCTTATTATATAACTGAACCTATTTTGCTGTTTTTTTTAAGTGTAATCAAACTGTGGTGCTCTTCCCTCTTGTTTAGATCTTTCACTTCTGATCTTATCTCTTCCTTGTCACATACATACTGATTTTGTGAAAGTTTAAAAATTCTAAATGACAGGCCTGTAGACACTATCCATAAACAATGGTGTTTAAAAAATACTACACAAAAATTGCTGTTACAAACAGTAAGCTTCTTTTACATGATTATCTAAGCAGAGAAACGTCTCAAACATGACAACGAAGCTAATCCCTTGGGAGATTGATTAAGTGTTACGACTGCATATACAGAATCACATCTTGTTAAAGTGGAATGACTAGCTCCCTTCCTCGTCACTTTTTATTTTTCAAAGAAATGCAAGGTGCCCATTTTACAAAGCAGTAACATTATTTGTCATCGTCTTCTTCTTCTTCTGCTGCTGTTGCCCTTTATCCCCTAATGACAACTCAGCATCAAGCCATCCTATCTTTTGCTATGTCCTGCAGCTCACATCATGTCCTCCCCATATTCATTTCTGTTTCTATCTCTCAATGTCATGTGTTTTAAAATCTCCTCTATTTTGTTTGCCCTTAAGTTATAAAATACATCTTAACAATTTGTTTAAAATACAGGAATCCCATTTTGAAAGTCACATGTAAAACTCAACAGAAAGCTGACAAGAAGTGCAATGCTGACTGACATACATATAAAGATCACAGATTATGTTCATATGCTAGTCAATGTACAAATACTGTCCCAAAATGGTTTAATTTATGTGTACACAAATACTAGGGGTATAATGACAAGAGGTGATTGACAAACAATGTTTAAAAACAATGGATTAATTAAATATGCAAGCATATAAAGGTTCAGTTGAAATCAGTGGTTTTATATACCAGTATAGACTGCCACCACCTTGTCATGTATGACACATATAGTTCCCTGCACATACGTACACCTATGGCCTGGGATTATCTCTAGTGGAAAGCCTAGATTTCTCACATCCCTTGGCTCATTCCATTGCCTTTCTGTAGTAGAAAGGCACCACCACCTCTGGGAACCACTATTTAAATCATGTGAGAATATTTTCAGTTCTGAAACATATTTCCTTCAACAATAACAACAACACAAAAGTCAAATGAGTTTAACTTTTAGAATATTTGCTGGAACGGGACTAGCAACCACCTGGTCTAGCTAGAATGTGACTACCAACCACCTGGCCTAGCAAAAATGTGACTAGTAACCACTGGTCTAGCAAGAATGTGACCAGCAACCACCTGGTCTAGCTAGAATGTGACTAGCAACCACCTAGTCTAGCAAGATCACTAGTAACCACCTGGTCTAGCAAGAATGTGACTAGTAACCACCTGGTCTAGCAAGAATGTGACCAGCAACAACCTGGTCTAGCTAGAATGTGACCAGCAACCACCTGGTCTAGCAAGAATGTGACTAGTAACCACCTGGTCTAGCTAGAATGTGACTAGTAACCACCTGGTCTAGCAAGATGACTAGTAACCACCTGGTCTAGCTAGAATGTGACTAGTAACCACCTGGTCTAGCTAGAATGTGATTAGCAACCACCTGGTCTAGCAAGAATGTGACCAGCAACCACCTGGTCTAGCAAAAAATGTGACTAGTAACCACTGGTCTAGCAAGAATGTGACCAGCAACCACCTGGTCTAGCTAGAATGTGATCAGCAACCACCTGGTCTAGCAAGAATGTGACCAGCAACCACCTAGTCTAGCTAGAATGTGACCAGCAACCACCTGGTCTAGCTAGAATGTGACCAGCAACCACCTGGTCTAGCAAGAATGTGACCAGCAACCACCTGGTCTAGCTAGAATGTGACCAGCAACCACCTGGTCTAGCTAGAATGTGACCAGCAACCACCTGGTCTAGCAAGAATGTGACCAGCAACCACCTGGTCTAGCAAGAATGTGACCAGCAACCACCTGGTCTAGCAAGAATGTGACTAGCAACCACCTGGTCTAGCTATAATGTGACCAGCAACCACCTGGTCTAGCTAGAATGTGACCAGCAACCACCTGGTCTAGCTAGAATGTGACCAGCAACCACCTGGTCTAGCTAGAATGTGACCAGCAACCACCTGGTCTAGCAAGAATGTGACCAGCAACCACCTGGTCTAGCAAGAATGTGACCAGGAACCACCTGATCTAGCAAGAATGTGACCAGCAACCACCTGGTCTAGCTAGAATGTGACCAGCAACCACCTGGTCTAGCAAGAATGTGACCAGCAAACACCTGGTCTAGCAAGAATGTGACCAGCAACCACCTAGTCTAGCAAGAATGTGACCAGGAACCACCTGATCTAGCAAGAATGTGACCAGCAACCACCTGGTCTAGCTAGAATGTGACCAGCAACCACCTGGTCTAGCAAGAATGTGACCAGCAAACACCTGGTCTAGCAAGAATGTGACCAGCAACCACCTGGTCTAGCAAGAATGTGACTAGCAACCACCTGGTCTAGCAAGATGACTAGTAACCACCTGGTCTAGCTAGAATGTGACTAGTAACCACCTGGTCTAGCTAGAATGTGATTAGCAACCACCTGGTCTAGCAAGAATGTGACCAGCAACCACCTGGTCCACCTGGTCTAGCAAGAATGTGACCAGCAACCACCTGGTCTAGCTAGAATGTGACCAGCAACCACCTGGTCAAGCAAGAATGTGACCAGCAACCACCTGGTCTAGCTAGAATGTGACCAGCAACCACCTGGTCTAGCAAGAATGTGACCAGCAACCACCTGGTCCACCTGGTCTAGCAAGAATGTGACCAGCAACCACCTGGTCTAGCTAGAATGTGACCAGCAACCACCTGGTCAAGCAAGAATGTGACCAGCAACCACTGGTCTAGCTAGAATGTGACCAGCAACCACCTGGTCTAGCAAGAATGTGACCAGCAACCACCTGGTCTAGCTAGAATGTGACCAGCAACCACCTGGTCTAGCTAGAATGTGACCAGTAACCACTGGTCTAGCTAGAATGTGACCAGCAACCACCTGGTCCAGCTAGAATGTGACCAGCAACCACCTGGTCTAGCTAGAATGTGACCAGCAACCACCTGGTCTAGCTAGAATGTGATTAGCAGCAAATGTATCTGTAAGGGACATAACTAGCAAGCACTTTGTCTACAAGGGACATAACTAGCAACCAACTTATCTATAAAGAACATAACTAGCGACGACTTTATGTTTAAGAACCATCACTAGTAAAGACTTTGTTCATAAGGGACATAATAAGAATCCACCTTGTATAAATGAAGAGTGGTCATCTTGACTACTGCAGAAAATTCATTTTTTTTATAAATATAGAAATCTATCTGTGGCTAAGGGCTTGCGAACGTGTTCGCGGTTTGTGAGCCCGTATACCTGGGTTCGAAACACAGCGGTGCTGGTTTTTTCGAAAAAGGTATAGGAGCCGGTCGTTCAGAAAGCAATGGCAAACTACTGAACGTAAAATGTGCCCAGGAATCATGAACAGCGAAAATGCTGGGGTTGACTGCTACGTCCTGTGAAGGACATGCAACTTAATTTTATTAATTTATTAAACCCTATTTAGACAAGTATTACAGAAAAAACACTTCTACAAATATTACTAAACTTTCTTTCATATTAAAACTGGTGCCTTTCATTTCAAGCCATATTTGTAGCCTGACGTATGTGGTGTGTGGTATAGTAGGAGTTAAGAAATTCACAATGATGGATTGAACAAGGCAGCAGCTTGCTCTATAGTTACAGCAACAAGCAAATTATAATCAAGGAGTCAGTATTCACTTATATATAAACAAAACAGAACACACTGTAAGGGTAAAGCAATCCAAGGTAAATTTATTAAACTTATAAATAACAAAATTGCACACCATGACAACAATAATAAAATGTCCATGCTAAATATTTGCAGTGAGGCAATGCTTGATTGCTCAACTAAATAATTAAAGACTGGAAGGGACAGGGAGAATAAAGGCCAAAAAAAAACACCATCTAATATTGTGTTTACAACTGCACCAAAACTAACGTGAGATACAAAAGCATTCTGCCATATGTGTATAAACATTTCTACAACATAATCAAGTATTCAGATTAAATATGTATGCTCTCATCACATAGAAACTGCAGAATGGCAAGAAACATCAAAGTCTGAGCAACATTTTAAACACGCAAAGAATGATTCTTTAGAATGCAACACTATAAAAGGAAGGACAAAACAACACTACACACACAGCAGCCAATCATTATCCTACAATCAAATAATTTATGAATGTCTACCCTCCCTATTATATTCTATTTATTTTGTTTGTGGTAAGCATTTCTTTTAGCCAGCCAAGCTTGATTTTCTTGACTTTATTACCTAATAAATGAAGTGTCACAGTTATGAAATCATCATAATACTGAAATTTCACCAAAATACCTAGCATTGCTGAATGTATAGCCTCATTCAATACTGAATAAAAAAAATTAATACAGAACTTAAAAATAATCACCTGCAATCAAATACAAAAGAAGCTAATAAAACTAACACCAATTATGGATAATTTTGCCCCAGATCCATTTGTTTTTCTAAAAGTGAACATTATTCAGAAAAATTTCTTAACAAAACATATTAACAAGGTTATGACAGTCTAAGCAGACTTCAGCCAGATTAATATCCCATACAGAAGGCAGAAACACAATAAATTGGAAAACCTCAATGGCACACAGAACAAAAATGCAACACCAAGATCTACAAAAAAATACACAATGGAATAAATAAAAAGACAAGGGGGTCATTCACAAAAAGAATAGATAAATACTGTTAGGTATCATTACCAAAATACATGAACACTACCCAATACATTATCACTTTCACATGGTTCAAGACTTGATATAAACCAGTTCACAAATATTTCCTTTCTGTGGAAACAAATACAACTGATGCTTTGTTATATGCTGCTTTGTTCTATAAGGCATTAAAAAGTTAGCTGCATATCCTTTACAGGACACAGCAGTCACCACCAGCATTTTCTGGCCAAGTTTACATTCAGTAGTTTGCCATTGCCTTGTGAACAACCGGCACCCATACCACTGTAGGGAAATCAATGCAAGGCAGTCTACTTCTAAATCACCCGCAGCTGTGTTTTGAACGCTGTATGCAGGATTATAAATTGCATCTGTAACCCCTTCACCACAGAGACATGAAGCTATGTTGATAAACCAGATGTGTAAAATGTCACCTGATAGTACAGACATGCTCTACATTTCCCATGAGAATTAATTCATATAGGACTAGACAATGTATTGCACACATAAAGAGAGGGAAGTAAATAATGGCAAAATAAGACACTACAGGTCACAGCCAACAACTACTATAATGTTAATACTTGGCTTGGTACTGCAGACACATGTTTATATCCAAGAATTAGTACACAGGCCTATAGGTCAAAATTGTGGCTTGAAGGTATGGTGTCTCTGGCTCAAAAGGTGAAGAGTTCATATACAGAAGAAGTACATTTTTGCATACAAACCCACTGATGCACAAATTCTCTGTGACCCTTGCGTAGTGGATCACAAGCTAGCTTTCTCAGATAATGTTGGAAAAAAATAGCAGGACCCATATGCATGATGGACATGTAAAATACCCCTTGGCAAACTGAATTCACAAAGAGATATTAGAACAAGTATTGTCCAGGCCAGATTATACACATGATAAAATCTATTCACATTAGAATTATTATAGCATACAGAATATTTATAGTATACTTGGAGCAGAATATTTATAGTATACTTGGAGCAGAATATTTATAGTATATACTTGGAACGGAATTTTTAGAGTAAAATGGAGCAGAATATTTATAGTATACTTGGATCAGAATATTTATAGTATGCTTGGAACAGAATATTTATAGTTAGTATACTTGGAGAAGAGATGGGCACAGCCTTTTCAATCATAGCCTACATGATGATAAAGTCTTTAAAAAAAAATATTTGTGATATTCACATCCAGAAAATTGTGCATGATAAAATGTCTCCCATTTAAGTGCTTAAGTGATCACAGGCAATTGGTCATTTTTTAATGCATGTTTAAAAAATTCACAAAACAATCAATGACAGTGCAAAATACAAAATACCCATGCCTCCCTCTTTAATCATTTCATAAACACAGCTGTATCCCAAGCAACAACAACACAGAGGATGGAGAAAGTACAGTCCACTGTGGTATCCCCTATAAGCCATAAGTCCACAGTGGTATCCCCTATAAGCCATAAGTCCACTGTGGTATCCCTATAAGCCATACAGTATAAATACAGATACAAGTAAAAAACCCATGTTCATGTCATGGGGCTTATTGGGTATATGGTGCTAGTTCCATATTGTTAGACTGACTGGTACTTGATGTGGTCAATATTATATTATTGGATATATGGTGCTAGTTCCATATTGTTAGACTGACTGGTACTTGATGTGGTCAATATTATATTATTGGGTATATGGTGCTAGTTCCATATTGTTAGACTGACTGGTACTTGATGTGGTCAATATTATATTATTGGGTATATGGTGCTAGTTCCATATTGTTAGACTGACTGGTACTTGATGTGGTCAATATTATATTATTGGGTATATGGTGCTAGTTCCATATTGTTAGACTGACTGGTACTTGATGTGGTCAATATTATATTATTGGGTATATGGTGCTAGTTCCATATTGTTAGACTGACTGGTACTTGATGTGGTCAATATTATATTATTGGGTATATGGTGCTAGTTCCATATTGTTAGACTGACTGGTACTTGATGTGGTCAATATTATATTATTGGGTATATGGTGCTAGTTCCATATTGTTAGACTGACTGGTACTTGATGTGGTCAATATTATATTATTGGATATATGGTGCTAGTTCCATATTGTTAGACTGACTGGTACTTGATGTGGTCAATATTATATTATTGGGTATATGGTGCTAGTTCCATATTGTTAGACTGACTGGTACTTGATGTGGTCAATATTATATTATTGGGTATATGGTGCTAGTTCCATATTGTTAGACTGACTGGTACTTGATGTGGTCAATATTATATTATTGGATATATGGTGCTAGTCCCATATTGTTAGACTGACTGGTACTTGATGTGGTCAATATTATATTATTGGATATATGGTGCTAGTCCCATATTGTTAGACTGACTGGTACTTGATGTGATCAATATTATATTATTGGATATATGGTGCTAGTCCCATATTGTTAGACTGACTGGTACTTGATGTGGTCAATATTATATTATTGAATATATGGTGCTAGTTCCATATTGTTAGACTGACTGGTACTTGATGTGGTCAATATTATATTATTGGATATATGGTGCTAGTCCCATATTGTTAGACTGACTGGTACTTGATGTGGTCAATATTATATTATTGGATATATGGTGCTAGTCCCATATTGTTAGACTGACTGGTACTTGATGTGGTCAATATTATATTATTGGATATATGGTGCTAGTCCCATATTGTTAGACTGACTGGTACTTGATGTGGTCAATATTATATTATTGGGTATATGGTGCTAGTTCCATATTGTTAGACTGACTGGTACTTGATGTGGTCAATATTATATTATTGGGTATATGGTGCTAGTTCCATATTGTTAGACTGACTGGTACTTGATGTGGTCAATATTATATTATTGGGTATATGGTGCTAGTTCCATATTGTTAGACTGACTGGTACTTGATGTGGTCAATATTATATTATTGGGTATATGGTGCTAGTTCCATATTGTTAGACTGACTGGTACTTGATGTGGTCAATATTATATTATTGGGTATATGGTGCTAGTTCCATATTGTTAGACTGACTGGTACTTGATGTGGTCAATATTATATTATTGGATATATGGTGCTAGTTCCATATTGTTAGACTGACTGGTACTTGATGTGGTCAATATTATATTATTGGGTATATGGTGCTAGTTCCATATTGTTAGACTGACTGGTACTTGATGTGGTCAATATTATATTATTGGGTATATGGTGCTAGTTCCATATTGTTAGACTGACTGGTACTTGATGTGGTCAATATTATATTATTGGATATATGGTGCTAGTCCCATATTGTTAGACTGACTGGTACTTGATGTGGTCAATATTATATTATTGGATATATGGTGCTAGTTCCATATTGTTAGACTGACTGGTACTTGATGTGGTCAATATTATATTATTGGATATATGGTGCTAGTCCCATATTGTTAGACTGACTGGTACTTGATGTGGTCAATATTATATTATTGAATATATGGTGCTAGTTCCATATTGTTAGACTGACTGGTACTTGATGTGGTCAATATTATATTATTGGATATATGGTGCTAGTCCCATATTGTTAGACTGACTGGTACTTGATGTGGTCAATATTATATTATTGGATATATGGTGCTAGTTCCATATTGTTAGACTGACTGGTACTTGATGTGGTCAATATTATATTATTGGATATATGGTGCTAGTCCCATATTGTTAGACTGACTGGTACTTGATGTGGTCAATATTATATTATTGGATATATGGTGCTAGTCCCATATTGTTAGACTGACTGGTACTTGATGTGGTCAATATTATATTATTGGATATATGGTGCTAGTTCCATATTGTTAAACTGACTGGTACTTGATGTGGTCAATATTATATTATTGGATATATGGTGCTAGTCCCATATTGTTAGACTGACTGGTACTTGATGTGGTCAATATTATATTATTGGATATATGGTGCTAGTCCCATATTGTTAGACTGACTGGTACTTGATGTGGTCAATATTATATTATTGGATATATGGTGCTAGTTCCATATTGTTAAACTGACTGGTACTTGATGTGGTCAATATTATATTATTGGATATATGGTGCTAGTCCCATATTGTTAAACTGACTGGTACTTGATGTATGATGTGGTCAACATCACATCAGTTGCCTTCACTTCCCATGAAATCTCCTGGTATCCATGCTAGGTTGGATTGGTCTGAGATTCCAGGTCAGCGACCGCAAAAATCCCCACCTCGGTGGGGATTTGAACACATGACCACTGGGCTGTTAGGCCAGCATGCTGGCCCCTGATGCTCCCTCCATACGGTACAGTCATCATTAAAATATAAATCTGTATTACATGTGATTATCTAAAACGAATGATGTGGGAATGCTGCCAGACCAACATCTCCATAATTAAATGTTGCAGGAGTAATATCAATATTATATTACATGTTTAAAATATTTTGGTAGCAATTTTGTGAGATTAAAAGTCTGGTCAAAAAAGACTTTCTATGCAGTGTTTTTAACTCAATAAATACAAGCATTTGGATTGAAGAACTGTGTGGCCAGAAATGTGCAGCACATCAAGTAGGCAAGGAAGCTTATCAATCAACACAAACCCGGCAGCTAGCCAATGTACGCTGATATATTTAATATTTCGGGGTGGCAGCACCTATAGACTTGTCACATACCATCTGACCATAACAGAGGTTGATTCCACCCCAGGACTTTCCTGGTCATAAAATCAATCTTGTTGCTTCTGGAGATCTAACTTCAGACCACCATCATCATAAGGTGCCCTGTCAAATGACCCAGGTGCCCATGTATTTCTACAGATTTTGATCCTTAATGTTCTGGATTAATTCTAATTATGTTATTCCTTCTTCCAACCATCTATGGACATCCAGAAACATTCCTCTCAGTCTGCCTCTGCCTTTTCTACCGATGATCTTTCCAGTCATTATATTTTCCAATGATCTACTTCTCATTATAAAACCAAATAACATTGTTTTTCTGATTCTTTTAGATGTAAATAATGTTCTACTTTCATTAGCCATTTTCAGGTAATTATTGTTAGTTACTCCAGCAGTCCAAGGTACTCACAACATTCGTTTCAGAAACCACATTTCCGTTGGCTCAACAAGGTTGATTGTTAAGCACTAGAAATGTTGCCTCCATTGCAGCTGATCTGAATGCATTCTGGTCATGAGGAAGTCACTGTGCAACTGCCAGGAACATATGCAGATACTCCATGGTGTCCTTAATTGATTATCATATAAGGGGTTCTCTGTTACATTCTCCAGGGCTCATACCTTTCAATACAATAGTCTATTCAGATTAATGTCTTTAACTGTGTCCAAGAACTTCAGCTTCTGAGTTGTGACATTGTTTAGTGACCAATTACCTAAAATATTTAATGTGTTCAGTAATTCACAACATTTAGTGTTGTCAGTACTTCACAACATTTAGTGCTGTCAGTACTTCACAATATTTAATGTCATCAGTGCTTTATAATGTTTAGTGTGTTCAGTATGTCATGCTTGGTCCTGTTTTCTGTCACAGATTTCTCTGGAAGTTTCTGTAGCATTTTATTTAAAATAAATGTGATTTTCTATGCAATCATTATACACATGTCTATGTCTCACACTGTATGTTGCTCCCGTATATATGATGTACATGATCATATCTGTCACTTTACTTGTTCCCTTCTGCATTTCTTTTATTGGCATTACATTATGAGTAGCAATTTCAATTTCTTTTACTTTCTACTACATAATAAACCATGTTGTAAATTATTGAGCCAAGACACTTTCCAATTATTAGTGTATCAGTGATTAGTTGCATCGTCTCTGATTTATTTGTTATTGTGTTGGTATTCTGTAATCCACTGCCTATAAGAAATTACAAAATAGGCATAAACAAACATCTCAAATCATTGCATTTTCAAATAAATAAAGACGTCAAGCTATCCCATTACATACCATTAATGTAATATAAGGGTGCGGCTAAAACTCACTGTTCAGTATCAATTTGCAGCCTCTAGTTTATCAGAAAAGTTTCTGGTAGCTATTTTAAGAGGCCAGACCAAGCTCAGAGCCATACTTGTCGAAAACATTTTCTTCTGCTCAGCTGTCTAAACAAAGAGATGGGTTGCCTCCTTGAACCCAGTCACCATGAACAAATCCAAGTTATTAATGAAGTTTGAACCTGAACCAGCATATAAGTGAATCAATTCACTTACCATAAAACCCAGTTACTATTGGAGTTTGAACCTTAACCAGTGTGTAAGTGAATCTATTCACTAACTATAAAACCCAGTTAATATTGGAGTTTGTTCCTGAACCAGTGTTAAGTGAATCTATTCACTAACCATAAACCCAGTTACTATTGGAGTTTGAACCTGAACCAGCATGTAAGTGAATCTATTCAATAACCATAAAACCCAGTTACTATTGGAATTTGAACCTGACCCAGTGTGTAAGTGAATCTATTCACTAACCATAAAACCCATTTACTATTGGATACTAAACCCAAAATTGTGTTTAAGTAAATAAAGTCAATAACCACTATGCTACACTGGTTCATGCATCTTCAAATACCTACATAAATGTGTCAAGCGAAAATAAAAATATTCAGACAACAAGCAGATATTTTAATGTGTATATAACGAACAAACATTTCATATAGCGACATATCTCAATGACAAAACTTTATTCACTAAATGTACATCAGAAACATAATGGTGATAAAAAACTTGACCATTCATCGCAAGTTTTAACTAAGACCCCAAAAAATGGTGAGTAAAAGTATGAGCAACATTCAAGAGTTTCTAATAAGCATTAAAAATGTATTTTGTCAAAACACTGAAGTATATAAATTACATAAACTGTACTAGACAGTTGAAATATGACGACAATACTTAATCAATATCAGAAAGCCCACAGACGCATTTTCAGCACATCACTCTAATTATGTGTCCTTTCCCCCAAAAGCTAAGTAATACACTTTAAGACAATTTGTTAAGTGCCCTACTGGAAAAAAAAAAAGTTACATTTAACTTACACATTTTAACAGGATCCATTTAAGCAGTGAAAAAAATAAACGCCATTCTACAACTGCTGAAATAAAATGAACTGGGAGAACAAAGACCCTACTTCACCCCTGTGACCATACAATGAGTTTACCACAAAGGCATGTGATTCCTAACCCAAGGTGTACTTTTGCCAGCAACATCATATCAGCAATGCCTGGAACGGTGAAGCTGGTCCTCTTGGAGTTATTCTGAAGCAGCCTCCATATCTGTGTGCTTAATCTTAGAGGTGTCAAATGGCTGGCCTGTGATTCGCTCAAACAGGCTCAGCACATCGTCACAGGTAGTTTCAAAGTGTGATGTCGCATCATAGGACTTTGAAATAAAAATCTGCAAAACGAGACACCAAGAATTAACTGCAGCTATAGAAACTAATGGTACCTATGAATTAATATATTGTTAGATTAAATTAGCTGTCACAGCAGTGTAATGGCTAGTGCATTTGACTAATAGTTTGGTGGTTCTGGGTTCAAATATCCATTAAGGTAGGATTTTTTCATGCCCACATGATTATGGAGTAGACTGAGCTTAATCAATTAAGTCCTAGACAACATTCTCAGAGACAACACAGCCAGTTCAATACGAACCACATCACCCATCACATCTGGCTCAATTAAAAAACACATGAGCCTAGAACAACATCCCCAATATGCCACTTAGTTACGTTAGTTGCATATCTTTTACAGAACCCCGGCCTTTGTTGACTGTTTGTGATTTCTTGGCATATTTGCGTTCAGCAGTTTGCCATTGCTTTTTGAATGACCGGCACACATACAACTGTATGAAAACCAATGCAAGGCAGTCTGCCAAATAACCCGCTTATTTCGAGCGCAGTGTTTTGGGATTATAAATTGCGTCTGTAGCCCCTTTGCCACAGTGCCGACGAATACCATTAGGGCATGGAAATGGGGTCCTTGATATTCTTTTAACCTTTTAAAGGTGAAAATAATGTTGGCACAACAACTTGCCCATTAGGACATGGAAATGGGGTCCTGTCTCTTGATATTCTTTTAACCTTTTAAAGATGAAAATAATGTTGGCACAACAACTTGGCCATAAGAAACACCATGTAGATATAAATATACCTTGGACCGCCAGAGTAACTAACAACAGGTGCCTGGAAAAGCCTATTTAAAGGCTTACACAAAGGCTGGTAAGTTAGTATAACTGATGGTTGTGCTGATAATGTCATGACATGGTCCGACCAGGCTTTGCCGCCTGCACTCATCATCCGCTAAAGTGAGGAAAAGACAGGCCAACTATTCCTCCATGCAATAAGGACTACAAAATGTGATAGACCAATCACATCACCGATCCAGAGCTGGTTCCTGCTTTGGTAATTGTTTTATTTTTTTTTTTTTTCGCTCGCTCGCTTTGAACTCAAGTGTAGTCCATACACACTATTTATAGTAGTGATGGACTACATTTTGCGTGTGGGTTAGCTTTCCCTATTATCAGTGTCTCTCGCCATCAGGTGAACCCAATCCGACTTCAGAGGTACTTGTAATTTACATCCCCAAGTCAAGGACGATAAGTCAGCATTTTAGTCCAGCTGTCCGGTGTAGGGGTTGAACCACTTACCTCGGCATCAGCACAACGAATGTTTAAGAACACACGTTATTACCCATTCGGCCATGCTGACCTCCGTTTTATTTATTTACATATACAGATATATACAAATCCAGTTTTAACATAAGGCTGTGAGTCCTGGACAATTAGTACACAAGCGAAAAAATCCCTAGAAGCCTTGGAGATGTGGTTTTATAGAAGAATGCTGAAAATTAGTTGGACAGTCAAAAAGAGCAATCAGGATGTTTTAAGGGAAGCTGAGCCACAAAGACAACTTTTCACAAACATCAGAAAGAGACAGCCCTCTTTTTTGGCCACATTATGAGAAGACAAAAACTGAAACATGTTGTGACAACCGGAAAGATTTGCAGAAAGAGAGATAGAGGAAGACAGCATGAAAAAATTATTCAGTCTTGTGCCATGGCACAGAAGGGAGTCAACACACGAATTGATCCATGACGTCGGAGATCATAATTTGTGTAGAGGCATGATCGCCTACGACAGCCGGCAAGGCACTGGGTGATGATATACAAATATATGGAGACAAGCAGTGTTCTGTGCTCGTATAATGAGAAAAGAGGCAATGTAAAACATTGTGACAACTGGAAATATTAGTGGTAGAATAGTGCCATATGGATACTTAGAAAAAGCAAACCTTGCATGTAATTTCATTAACAGAGTGAATTACATTAGTTAGTTATTATATGTGTAATTTCATTAACAGAGTGAATTACATTAGTTAGTTATTTTACTGAAATAATTACGGTTGTTAAGTAATTAATGGTTAATTGGTTATAGATTATAATTAGCAATGGATTGTTCTTATATATTCGTTCGAGGGCCAGGTCATATATATTGCGCCATTACATTAAGTACACAGAAGTGAATGCGATCCCTGGTCATACGGAAAAATCTCTGGAATATAAGCTACACTTATGGCATGGCATGTACCTCTCTTACATATATGTCTTACAAGAAACGCCTAGTGA
Source organism: Cepaea nemoralis (assembly GCA_014155875.1). Lineage (NCBI taxonomy): Eukaryota > Metazoa > Mollusca > Gastropoda > Stylommatophora > Helicidae > Cepaea > Cepaea nemoralis. The sequence continues at coordinate 11,124 of JACEFZ010028148.1, read as the reverse complement.
ATATAGCCTGCGACAGTATTGAGAACTAGCTGGTACTGATTATTTAGTACCTGTTGTTACCCTCGTCCACAACTCCAGGTTGTAACCTAGAGTGAGGACACTTGTTCGATTGAACACGTTAGGGACTAATTATAATTATAATTAGTTAAACGGCCCTCCCATAGGCCGTCTACACGACGTTCACCGTGGGTGTGAACTGATGGGCGTGCCCGTTATGTGTTTTATTTTTTTTAAGGGTAATTAACAGGGGCTATTGGTCGTATTCAGCTCAATATATACTCATTTGTTGGCAATGCTATTTGGCATAGTTGGTTATCACGAGGTGTATATTTACTATATATGTATTAAGGAGTTAAATGATAGTATCATTTATTGTGGGGGGGGGGGGGGGGGGGGCATAATGCCATATAGCTACTTAGAAAAAGCACACCTTGCATGGAACCAAAAGATAAACGCAAGGCGAACTGCAGTGGACAGTGTAGTGGACAGCGCACGACCACTAGGACGTCACGGCCACGTTCACCGGACAACGGGAACTTGACAACAAAGTATATGTTGTGTGAATTCAGAAGGAAACGGATGTGTTTGTGGTTTTCTAAGGACGAAGTATTTTGGTTACAAGAAATTGAAGGATGACAGCGGACTTATTCGGAACTACGAATATCTAACAACAGTTACTGGAAACGCCATGGATAAATGAATGACCGGCAACCTCTAGACGAATTGATTCGGCACAAGTGATAACACCAGAGACAGATTGATTCAGCAAAGGAAATATTGTGGAGATGATAACGGTAAGACAGAGGACATGCGAAGGTCAGTAAGTACCCGTAGTAACTTAGGCCGCTCCCCGAATATCTCGGGACACTAAGACGTGTGCTATTACCTATGTATATAATCTCTGGACAACCAGAATAAATTGTGTGTATTTCGTTTCACGCTGTGTCGCCAATTTGTTTCTCAAGTTATCTTTATTGCCTATTGTTAATGAGCCAACGATACCATAGTGTAAGTCAATGAAATAAGACATGGCTGTAAATTAAGAGGACTTGCATTATGGCAAATAGGCAGAAGCAGAAATGACATTAAATGGGCTTTGACAGTGGCATAAAGGAATATCATCAACAGATTGATCCAGAACCATATGTATGAATGTCTATGCCAGTTGTCACAGCACGTTACCAAGATAATTATTTATTTTACTAAATCTGTAATTTCATTTCCTGAAATGCATTTTCAAGAACAATGAATAAATAATACGTAAAATAATCACTTAATATTTGTGAGAACATTGGGGCCATGATATCATATTTTTATCATCATGACTACACAGCACAGAGACATAAAGTGTCAAAATTCCAGGTATAAACAGCATCACAACTGAAATGATTTGGGATGAGCTAAATGTTACACTAAAAACTCTCATTTCACAAGCTTAACTTATGAATTCACCTCATCCTTAAGTCAAACACACAAGATGGTGTGGCAACACTGGTGCAACTATTATTAAATTACTAGTATAATTATTGTTTAAATGTAGATACAAAGACTATCCTCAACAGACAAGATATTGAGAAAAGGCAGAGAGAAAAAAGAAACGTGAAGAAAGTTGGGGGAAAAAAATCCAAAGGCCTTTTTCCATGCCCTGAGGTGTAGTGGGTAAATAGGGCTAATCCAATATTTGTATACACCAGTTGACACTCAATGGGCCATGTATTTGTATACACCAGTTGACACTCAATGGGCCATGTATTTGTATACACCAGTTGACACTCAATGGGCCATGTATTTGTATACACCAGTTGACACTCAATGGGCCATGTATTTGTATACACCAGTTGACACTCAATGGGCCATGTATTTGTATACACCAGTTGACACTCAATGGGCCATGTATTTGTATACACCAGTTGACACTCAATGGGCCATGTATTTGTATACACCAGTTGACACTCAATGGGCCATGTATTTGTATACACCAGTTGACACTCAATGGGCCATGTATTTGTATACACCAGTTGACACTCAATGGGCCATGTATTTGTATACACCAGTTGACACTCAATGGGCCATGTAGTCAATATCACACAGGCTGTCTCTACTTCCCAGAATACTTCCTTGTACCCATTTTAATCTGGGTCAGCCTGGGAGTCCAGTTAAGTGAAAAGATACCTCCACCTCAATGGTGATTTCATCATACTACCACCGGGCTAGCCACAGTACTATAGCAGCTAAGGGAAGAAAGTGGTGAACAAAATCTAATTCATACTGTCAACTAAGAATATATAACACAACAAACAAAAGTATTATGTTTTGTGTGAGAGAAAAAGATATGTCTATAGATTTCAAATTAAGAATGTTATACTAACACATAAGCAGTAAGCACAGTTCCCATATAAGATAAACGAATGTGAACGAATAAGTACTCAGCATATATTAATCACATGGAGAAGAGCTAAAAGAGCCTTCTGCTGCTTTTACAGTTGCTTTAGGTGAGAGTGCTTTTCCCCCAAAAAAAATTAGTACAGTAAAGAAATCAACCATCACCCATAAGGGAATCTGAAGCTAAGGGGACTACAAGTATACAACAAAGTGAACTGGGATATAAACATTCTTAAAGCATAAACCTATTATTCAACTACTATAAATTCTAGGAATTCCATTTTAAGTCACATGAATTAGGGAAGGTACAAGAGGAACATGATGAGATGAGATGAGAATTAGGGAAAACATCTAGGTTCTCAAAACTAACTACTTTTAGTGAAAATAATCTATATTGAAAGATAACAAAATCCATTTAGTTTGATGTATCTGTCATCTGTTTTAAATTTGTATCCTCAGTGTTTTGATTAGGTAAACAGGCTGTAAATGGTAATTAACAAGAGGGGATAAGTGTGAGATGTAAAGCTCTTTGCCTGAAATTCTGACATCTGCTAACAGCCAAGCTAGTATTATCATGCCTGGATATCTTTTCCCTGGGGTGGAATATCTTGTGATTAGCTCCCAAAACAAGAAACTACAAGTGAGAAGAAAACCCAGACCCTTTCTAGTGCAGGAATTAACAAATTCCCCACATCTTCCTAAACTTACATTGTAGAAACTATCCACAGCAAGAAATAAAATCAATACTAGAATAAAATTACCTTGCTCTCCTTCCCATCGTCTACTGGCTCAAGCAGGTCGACAACACTAACAAACCTGCCATAGAAACATTTGTAGTCTTAGAATTAGCACATCCATCACTACACAGAGTTTACTTTTAATACCTACAGCTTCCAGGCATTACTGACATTAGAAATGCTTTTATTTTTTCCCCTCCATCCCCCATTAGGACATAAGTCCTCCATCAACTCACTCCAAGCGCCCCTATTTTTAGCTATCCCACGCAGCTCTGTCCATATCTGTCCCATATTGTTCACTTCTGTTTCTACATCCCTTCTCCATAAGTTTATAGGCCTTCTTTTTCTATTTCTTTTGTTCTGTGGGTTCCAGACTAAGGCTTTTCTAGTGATACTATTCTCGGATTTTCTCAGTGTATGGCTTATCCAGCACCAGCATCTTTTCTTCACATCTTGGTTTATTGTTATTTGTCTAGTTCATACCATTATAATATTTGTAATTTATTTGTAATGATCCATACAGTAATGCTGACTTAACATTAGAAGTGAACATTTTATGTTTTGTGCTACGTTTAATCTTTGTTTACTCCCACACATTTCCTAGCATTATAAAAGCTCCTCTAGCCTTCTGTGCTCTTATTCTGATATCTTTATCTGTTCCAAACTCTTTATCTGCATTGCTACCTAAGTAGGTGTATGATTCTGTCTCTTGAGGTGAAATTCCCCAAGGGAGATCTGGTTATCATTTTCTTGATTTACTTTCATTATCTCTTTCTTATATGAATTTGTAAACCTAGTTGTTGTCACCTCCCATCTAGTGTTGTTAGATTATCCTGCATGTGATTTCATGTGTGAGACAGGAGGGCAATGTTGTCAGCAAAGTTCAGATCATCAAGCTGCTTTGTCAGGGAAGTCCATTGTATTCCATTTTCTGTTTGTTATCTTCATAATCAAGTCTAAAGTCAGTAAGAATACTAAGTGTGACAAGAGACAGCCCTTCCTCACTCCTCTTCTTATCTTGAATGCTTCTGTTAGTTGCCTCTCATGGAGGGCTCTGCCTTCATGCCACTATATGTTGTTAATGATTTTCTTTGTTACCATAATGTCTGATCAAAGAGATATTCTATCAATGTTATCAAAGGCCTTTTTGCAGTCTAAATCCAATATAAAGTATGAGTTCAGTTTGATGTTCTATTGTTATGCGCAGCATAACTATCTGATCAGTGCAGCATCTATTTGCTCAGAAGCCAGCCTGTTCACCCCTTAGTTGTTTGTCAATGGCATCTCGTTATCTCTCCAGAATGATCCTGCTTAATATCTTCCCAGGAACTGACAGTAAAATTATCTTCATAATTTTTACACTCCTGTAGGTCTCCTTTCTGTGGCAGCTTCACCAGATATCCTTCTTTCCAGTCTGCTGGTATTTCTTTAGTTTCCCAGATTCTGCTAAATAATATGTGCAGTAATTCAGTTGAGATGTTTACACTAGTCTTACTGTCTCTGCTAGAATGCTATCTGGACCAGCAGCTTTTCCATCCTTCAGTAGTTTGATGACTTTGCTAATCTGTACCTTAAATGGTTTCCTGCAGCTGATATCCAGTTCCTCTTCTGCTGGCTGGATATCTGGAGAGGCTTCTGGGTCCTGGTCTATTTAGGAGTTCCTCAAAGTATTCAGCACATCTCTTTAGTTGATCCTTAATGTTAGTGAGAACTTTCCCACTTGTCTTTGATCCATCCACTTGGTTGATTAAACTTTCCTGCTACCTTCCTTGTGGTGTCTCTGAGGTTTCCATTGCTGTTTCTTCCACCTCTAGGTCATCTATATATTATACTTTATTTGCTTAAATCTGCTTTATTAGCTTCTGCATATTTTTCCTGTGCTCTAGATTTCGAAACTCTGGTTTTGCTGTTGTTTAAGTCTACTTTCTTGTTTCTCCTTTCTTTTATCCTTTTAAGGGTTTTCAACATTATCTGCGCTCTATGGTTTCTTTCTCTTTTGCCAAGAACTGCTAAACATGATTCATGCAAAATGTTTTTAACCTGTTGCCAGCAAACTTCTGTACTCACTCCATCTACTGCCTGTAGTAAAACCTGGTATTTATTTGAGACTGTGACTGTGAAATGTTCCTTAATGTCTTTATTTCTTAGGTTTTCTACATTGTATTGATTTCTATGTTGATGGAATGTTATGTAACTCTTGAGCTTCAGTTTCATGTTACCTATCAGAAGATGATGATCTGCATATAGGTCTGTTCCTCTAAATACTCTCACATCATGATCCTTTGTTGCTTTTCACATGTGTGATAGGTTGCAGTGTTAATATTCTTTGCTTCCCTTTGAAGTCCCATTAACACACAAATGAAGCCCCCTTAGTCACTTCTTACGACATGCATGGCAGCAGTTTTTATTAACCCTTTACAAGGCATAGCGGCCATTACCGGCCGATCGCTTAAAACGAGCGTCGCGTCCGATTCCGGCCGATACTATTATGCATTGTAAAAACGCGATCTCTCGGCTTTCCGACACTTCCGACGGCTTCTTTCACTTTCGCCGATAGCTTGACAACGTGGCCGCCATTTGTAAACGCGCTACAATGAATTTGAACAGACTTTTGCAGACTTTTTGTGATAGTTTTCGGGATTTTTACGCTGTTTTTCAAAATGGATTTCGGCGATTCTTCAAGTGATAGCCGAGATTTCGCTCTGTTCAATTTAAATGACATTAAAGGGCACGAAGTTGATTATTAATCGGAGCTAGATATCAGTGCAAAGCGTTACTTTGCATTAGCAGTCGTGAGTCGGACTTTAAAAAAAGTGATTATGATTCTGAAAATGTGTTTGTAAATTGCCGTATAGATGACGGAAAATCACAAACATGCCGTATTTCATAAATATTTGTGTTCATATATGGATTACCGGCAACAATCACGTGAGTAACATATTCTGCATGCTTTTCCCTTCATTGTGTTGTTTATTTAACTAAAATCAGTTGACTAACACCTTATTTGTGATGTTTTTACTAATGCGACCCGAAATTTTACAGAACCTGAAAAAATCTTGCCCGTTCAGGGCTACAAATCGGACAAGCGTCTGCCTTGTAAAGGGTTAATCTTTGCTTCAATTTAGGGTCCCAGTAACACGCAGGAGATTAGTGATTCAGTCTAAGCAAATCATTGTTAATAAACAAGGGCACACTAGTACAGTAACCTCAGCCCACAACACTGACTCAAACTCAGTCACAACATGAACGTACAAAAAAAAATGAACTAAACTTAGCCTATTTACTAGTCAAAATCATTTCACTGTTAATTCTACCTGTTTCAGCTGACCCATATCACTAATCCAACCTCATCCCACATAACTAATTCATCCTCAGCCCATAACATTAATTCAAGCTGAATTCACACTACTAATTGAAATTCAACCCACACCACTAACTCCAGATTTTCACAAACATCACATTCCCAAATAATTTAGCATAAAGATAATTAATCTGAAGTAAGTTACATCATTTCAAACTCTGCCAGATCAGTAACCACAGGTCAGCCAAAAGGTTTGCTAATTTTAATCCAAACTACCTGCTGAAAATATCTCTTACTTCTCTTCGATTGGTCCCAGTAGATCAAGGCCTGGTTGGAGTTCTGCCTCAGGGTCGTCAGTCTCTACAGTGGTGGCAACAATAGCTAGGTAGTAGTTTTTGGCACATACATTGTGGGCCGAGGACACCATGCACACATAGATATCTGTAAACATGACAATGAACATGATTGCATCAATCAACAAGTGTCTATGTTTTTCTGTTAAACAATTAAGTATTTTTTCATTCTTACAGGCTTACATGGTTACGTATCAATACACCTGTGAGTGTATATGTGTGCAGAGACAGGCAGGGAGATGAGGGAAGAGGGAGAAGAGAGGCAGACAGACATAACAATATAAACAACTGAACACATCTCTCTCTCTCTCTCTCTCTCTCTCTCTCTCTCTCTCTCTCTCTCTCTCTCTCTCTCTCTCTCTCTCTCTCTCTCTCTCTCTCTCTCTCTCTCTCTCTGTGCATGCATGCATGTGTGCGTTTTTTATTTTTTTTTTATATGCATGCTAGTGGTTGCAGTGGTCAGATGCTTGACTGCTAGCAAGACAACCCGAACTCCCAGATAAGCCATGCCTAAACTGGGTACCCAGAAATTATTTGGGAAGTGAAAGTGGCCACAGTGATATTGACCACATCACCCCTGTAGTGCTGCTGACTGGTCTATAAAACTGTGTCTAGCACCACGAGGAAATAAATTGGAGAACTTGGCCACAACTAGCAAGATCGAGGGGGAAGAGAACAAGGGGAAGGCAGAGAAGTAAATACCTGGATGGCTTGGCCATGTGTTATGGTGGAGACAAGAACACAGAGCTGATCCCCGACTGGTGATCGCATGAGATGGCGAAACATGACCGCTCACTATTCGGCATGACACGTGATGGATGAATATCTGGCACCGCATGCCTAATATGCCCTAAAGTGTCTAAAAGGGTCCGTTACTTGCTTACTGTGCACATGCATCTACTCTCACGTGGCTGAATTAAGTTGATTTCATTCAACAATTATTATTTCCCGTGCCAGTTTACATAATTGTTGATTTGTTTTTCTTCTCCTCTCATGACATTCCTCCTATTCGACTATATAAATATATGCTGAATGCTTCAACTGTGCCTTCAAATTGTTCATTCATTCTTCATGTATCTGCACCATGCCATTGTATGATGAAAATTAAAAGCAACCCTTGATCATTCTTGATATATACATGCAGATATCTAAACACCGGCAAGCCTGGTAGTCATATGTTTGAAAACCCATAAAGTCAGTGATATTTTTAAAATTGTCGTGGTTTCCCAGGTTGAACCAGTCTCAAATGGGAACGAGAAAATAGTCTTGGAAGCAAAGGTGGCCAATTTTATATTAATAATATCACCCATCCAGTGTTGAATAGTTTATTTAAGAAAATCAGAGCTAGCACCATATGCCCAATACACTTCAAGGTATAAAAGACTTTACTTTTACCTTTTACCTACTTTTTACTACACCCCCCCCCCTCTCTCTCTCTCTCTCTCTCTCTCTCTCTCTCTCTCTCTCTCTCTCTCTCTCTCTCTCTCTCTCTCTCTCTCAGGCATATAATGTATATATGTATGTGTCCATCAAATATTCGATGTCAAAATATAATCCCTTTCAATCTTTCATGCAACCCACTATGTAGTTAACCTGACTATAAAAGATATAGATTTAAAGCATTACCATCGTTTCTGTTGACCTGATTCTGGGGAATGATGATCTGTACTGACTGGGCCTCCTTGATGCTCTCAATGGGGTGGTTAAGGATGCATATGGCCCGAACAACCTGAGAACCACAAGCAGGTTTTTGTCAGCAGTAAGAAATGCCTGTTAAAAATGAACTATCCATTTGTGAATTGTGAATACAAAGGTTGAGTTGTTTGGTTGTTCAGTAACTCATTCACATCATGTAATTTAGATAAGTACTGTAAATTTCTGGTATACAGTTTATAATAACACTTCAATGCCTCCTCACAAATAGTGCTAAAGGATTAGAAGAGTTGATTCTGTCTGTCAAGAGAGACATTGAAAATCAAAATCACTTTCTGCATTAAAAAAAAAAAAAAAGAAATGATATCCAAGGACAAAAAACATGAGATGATCAAAATGTTGGAAGATATTAAACTGATGAGAAAATCTCAGAATAATCAAGAATATTTATTAGAAACAATGAGTAGCAATTAACATGGGGAATAAACTGGGCCAATTATGAACAGATAAAGCAAGGAGTAAGACAAGGATGTGTTTTGTCACCAGATCTCTTCTCTCTCTATAGCAAAGTAATAATGTGAGAAATCAGAAAGAGGCCAGGAATATGAGTTGGGAGGTTATAATATAAACAGATATCACAATACTGAAAGCTGAAAATGCAAAAGATCTACAACAATTGTTGGGTATTGTAGTAATAGAGCAAAAAAATAAACGTTCCTTGAATATCTAGAAAAAAATATATGGTTACGCCAAAGAAAAAGATAATACCAAAATGTGATGTAACAACAGAAGGGATACTGCTTGACCAGGTTAATAAATTTACTTACTGTCAAGGTCCTGACAGGACATAACAGAGGATAGAGGACAGACATAGGGACATGGGGTGAGTACAGGGGTAGAACAGTCTAGAAGCTGAGGACAGTAGAAACAGGACTGTACCCTTGAGTGACAGGTTCACCTTGGACAGAATTAGGCAGTACGCCTAGCCCCAACCAGGCGAGTGCGAGACAGACGTGACAGTATGACTTCCCACGGATTGCACGAGGGTCCAGTACCTCATGACGACCGGACGGTAGAGGAGAAGTCAGACGAGCTTTGGACATGACTGAGAGAGGATGCATGACTCAGTGGAGAGACAGAATAGACTTATACTTAGACTTCAGTGCAAATGAATGTGACCGCTACTAGACGTGTATTTGTGTGCAAAGCTTGAGACTAGTGCACTTAGCTGTGATCAGAGCATGAGGATCGTGTGAGAACATTAAGAGAATTAGTGCGAGAGCAAGTATCGAAGTGATATTGAATCGTTTATGGGATACTGTTGCGTTTGTGTGATATGTATAATATGAGGTTTAAAATAAATATGCCTAAAATCTTTATGCGTTTATGCCTCATCTGTGCTCGCACCATCTGCCTGTCTGAACCCATCTTCTAACCCCTTGAGACGTTGACACATACCCTGGGGCAATTATAACATAACACTAGACAGAAGATGTAAGGCAGAAATTATGAGTAGAATAGGTCAAGCAAATGCAGCATTTAAGTATATGAAAACAATAAATTACTGTTGTTGAACTTCAGAGAGTACTGAAATGTTCTAAAGAACCTGTTCTGCTGTACTGGAATGAATAATGAAAAGTAAACATATCAAGACGAGCTTGAAGGCAACAAAGATGCAGTTCCTAAGATGAATGTTGTGAATACCTTGGACTGTCAGAGTAACCAAGGTTTGCCTGGAAGATGCTCATGAAAGAAACACATGAGATACAACTATAAGAGCTGCATTGCCTCCTCATGCCTATCCAACACATCTGCAGACAAGATCACGAGACACGTCACACATGATGAGACCAGAGACTGGAGATCAGCATGATCGAAAGGATGAGAGCACTCACTCTTAAACTTCCTGTGCGCTGATGGCACTGTAGCGGATTCACCTTTCAGCTGGACTAAAATGTGAACTTCTCGTCCTTGACTTGTGGACATAAATTACAAGTACCTGAGAAGTTGGAGTGGGTTCACTTCAAGGTGGGGGACACTGATAATAGGGAAAGCTAATCCACATGCAAACATCAGTCGGTGCACTTACTTGTAGCAGCAACTACAACTCACAGCAGTACCATGTGTATAGACTACAATCTAGTTCAAAACAAGCGAACAAAAAAGAAAAAAAAAAGTCCGGCCAGAGACAAGTTTCATCCATTTATAAGTGGTGGAAATAAAATTTCAGAACTAGATATGCAGATGACACAGTCTTCCTTTCAAATAGTCTAAAAGATTAGAAGAGTTGATCCTGTTGGCCAAGACACATGGTGAAAATCAAAATCTGTTTCTGAACTAACATAAAACAAACATGATATCCACAGACAAAACTACTTACACACCAACTAAAGATCACATTCAACAAAGAAGAAGTTCAAAATGTCACAAACTTTGAATACCTAGACTTCATAATCAACCACACTGGGGACTTATTCAAAAGAAATCACACCCTGACTGGCCACAGCAATGCAGTTTAAACAGTTTTAAGAACCTATAGCTTTTTCACATATACTTTTGTTTCTCATGTTTTTATTCACCTACACAATGTGATGGTCCTAACACTTCACATATCCACAAGACTTTGATTATGTTTGGCTGCCAGCCTGGTGGCCATGGGTTTGAATTTGGGACAATCTAACTTGGTAACTGATATTAC
>JACEFZ010028147.1:212500-217597 GCA_014155875.1 Cepaea nemoralis | reverse complement strand
TATATCTCAGGGGACTTAACTCTGTAAAAGTTATTTCAAGGGGCATAACTTTTCTGTATAACTTATAGTCATGGTGACGGCTTAATTACTTTGGTTGTCCAAGGAATTCGCAACATTCGTCTAAGGAACCACATCTCTGTTGCTTCCAATCTCTTCCTAATTTGTTCATTTATATTCCAAGATTCACAGCCATACAGCAAAATAGGTCCCATATAGCACCTCAGCACTCTCTTTCTTACATTCAATGATAGCGACTTATTGCATAAGATATTCTTTATTTTTTTTTTTTTGAAATGCAACCTGTGCTTGCCCTATTCTGCTCTTGATCTCTGTTGTGCATCTTCCAGCTGATGTTATAAATGTCCCTAGATATTTAAAACTATCCACTTGGTGAAGAATTTCTCCTTCTATCTCTATTTAACATTAAGCTGTCACCTGTTTGTTTGATACAACCATTGTTACTGTTTTCTTGATAGTCAAGGAGAGTCCTTTCTTTCCACTCTCTGTTAACCACAATGTCCAACAATTGTTGCAGATCTGTTGCATTATTCGCTATCAATACTGTGTCATCCGCATAGCGTATATTATTTATATTATAACCTCCAAATATTATTCCTGGCTTTTCTTTGATCTCTCTCATTATTACTTTGCTATGGAGGGAGACGAGATCTGGTGATAAAACACGTCCCTGTCTTACTCCCAACTTTATGTGTTCATAATTTCCTTCTTTATTTCCCATTTTAATTGCTGCTGCCTGGTTCCAGAAAATAGTTTTTATTATTCTGAGATCTTTCCCATCAATGTTAATTAATATCTTCCAACATTTAAATCAGCTCATCAATGTTTACTTTATCAAATGCCTTAGTATAAATGTATCACCACAAATATCAGAAAAATGCAGTCATCAATCTTCTGACACAGACGATGTCAGAGAAGATGGTTGCTATCAAGCTGCAGGCACACTTGGAAAGGAAAGATCTACTTCCACGAGGGCTGAAGTGTAACAGTCTTAGGAAAACACTCCTGGTCAAACGAAGCATCATTTACTTTTATTTATAACAAATTCCAAATTAGACAGGAAGCAATTGCAGCATCACTGGATCTTGAGGACACGAATGACAGAGTCAGATATGATCTTTTTAATAGACACTCTTATGGAGATGGGTGTTAGACTCTGGGTGGTGACTTGGATAGCAATAACTCTGCACTTTTGTTTAGTTGCTCTCCACCTATGTTAATGGACCATGTAAGAGTGAATTTATCACTCTGGCATTACTACAAGAATCCGCAATCTCGCCTGTGCTATTCAATGTTTACACAAGCAAGATTGCAAGCATTGAAGCTCCAGGGATTGGAATTTGCTGATGCTGTCCATGTGTATGTTCAGAGAAGAGATTGAAGGCAAATTGCATAAGAGTTGCAGGAGACTATAAACAAATTGATTTACTGGTGCACAGAGATATATAGTGTCATCAACCCAGTCGAGCTTCTGTCTTATGGTTCTCTCTAGGCAATACGTTTCTTAAGGCTAACTATAGGTCTCATAATAAAATATAGATATGTTAACACACACACACACACACACACACACACACACAGAGAGAAAGAAAGATAGGGAGGGGGAGAGATGGGGGGGGGGATCGGAAAGGTGTGTGAGCTACATCCTAGCTGTGCCATAGATAGCGGACAGGCTCAAGATTCAACAGGCTAAGTCATATCTCAGAATATCCGCTGACAAGAAACACTTCCTGCATGAAGCACTTGTCACAGATAAGGGCCACAAATTCATAAGAGGAAAATCATGGATGGGCCAGATAGAAGACACAATCGGAGAATTATGTATGCTCGAATATATTGGAAGATGAGACGAGTGGGTGAAAATGTCATAGGACATGTCAGACCTGTGCATACTTATAATCACAATGAACCGGAATTGCACTAATTGGCCAGCAGACACAGCTGATTGGAAATGCACAAATTTATTCACCATCAACCAGGCCCAGGTGATGTAATTGTCTATAGGAAGGCTCTATGCTAAGATATTTTTAGGCTGTGAATCTTGGAATATAAATGAACAAATTAGGAAGAGATTGGAAGCAACAGAGATGTGGTTCCTTAGACGAATGTTGCGAATTCCTTGGACAACCAAAGTAATTAATTACGCATGCTTTAAAGAGGCTGGCGAAACTAGAACATTATATACAACAATAAGAAAGAGATATACAGCTTTTTTTTGGGTCATTTTATGAGAAGAGAGGCGCCGGAGAATATCGTGATATCTGGAAAGATCGAGGGGAAGACCACGAGAAATGATGCTGGATGGATTGCGACTGTGGCATGGAGGAATATCAACGACGGAGTTGATCCAGAAAACCAAGGCCAGAGATCTGTGGAGAGTCATGAACGCCTACGCCAGTTGGCACGGCACTTGATGCTGATGACATTTATAAACGAATGACCTCATCAGAATCTGTGGGGAAATCTACAACTCCGAAGCTTTTCTCGTGAAAGGAACACACAACATGTTGCAAGCTGATTAACTGTTAGATTTGAGAAACATCACTCCCACCCCCAATCTTCTAATGTAGTAGGTTTATACTGTAAGTAACTGATTATATTTTAATAAAAAGTCATCGTCATCAGTGCTTTTCATACTTTCATATGTGTTGTCATGCATGTTTATGACACCCCGATCAACTGTATTAGTAATATTAATGTTTGTTTGTTTGTTGTTTGTCCATCAAGAATGATGATGACCATTCATTTCATCCAGTGGGGTTGAAAGTATGGAGCCGTGAGTTTTAAGATGGCTGATAAGGCCTATTTTGGCTCGAAATGTTCTTTGACAATGTGGACAAAGAATGCATGACGTTTCTGGAGGAGGACTTTCTGCAGTGGTTTTTTCTGTTCTGTATTTTCTTCACAGCTCTTGAAGTCCTGGTTGCCTCACAAGTGACTGCACCCTTGCATAATGATGCACGCCACGAATTTCGGTCTCTGACTGCAGTCTCCCATTTGTCATGATGAATTCAAAAAGCATTCAGTCAGATTTTCAGAGTGTCTTTAAAGCGTTTCCTCTGGCCGCCTTGGGAGCGTTTACCACAACGCAACTCGCCGTAAAAAATTCGTTTAGGGAGACTGTGATCTAGCATGCGAGTCAAGTGACAAGCCCAGCGAATCTTATTCTTCATTAGTAGAGTGTGGATACTGGGCATAGACGCTCTTTCTAGGACTTCAGTGTCTGGGATCTTGTCTTGCCATTTAATCTTCAGTAACTTCCTAAGGCAGACTGTGTGGAAGTGGTTTAATTTCCTAGTGTGTCGCTGATAAACAGTCCAGGTTTCACAAGCATATAGTGTGGATAATACAACTGCTTTGTAGACTTTCAGCTTTGTTTGCAGGCTTATTCCATTTCTGTCCCATACATTCCTGTACAGTCTGCCAAAGGCCGCGTTGGCCTTGGAGATTCTTGCATTCACTTCATCATCAATTGTGGCAGCTTGTGACACAGTGCTGCCAAGATAGGTGAATTTGTCCACAACACTTAGACTATGACCATTCACTTTGATATTCGGCACAGTGTAGTAATATTAAAAATGGTAGACTAAACACTTGCCAACCACATAACGGCGACTACTGTAATACATAAAGTAATATTACAATTTTGTATCCAACCATGAGCGCGACAATTTTAACAAAGGTAATTTTGAATAGTAAATTACTAAAATTATTATTGTACCACATTTACAAAAGAAGCATTATTATGTCAACAAACTCAATGTTCAAGAGCTTGTCATTGACAAAACATAACCCATATCTTTATATTCTTTATGTCTTCAGGAGAAATCAAAATGCTTTCGTTGACATTGATTTTGTGCACTTTCTTCGCATGCGCACGTAAGTAAAACGACCAAGCTTGCTAAATGTTCATCCAGTTTAGTATCAATCATATTATATTATTGGAGTAACAAACATGACGTAACAATAACGCTTGTAAATTGTGAATGACTTGACTTAAACACAGAAGCATCTAACAATATATTTCACAATTTATTGCCTGGCATATTACGCTTTCCCTCGTCAGGTGCAACTTGAAACGGAAAGATCTACCCTCAAGAGGGCTGAAGAGAGGGCAGAATTACATAACATGTTAAGTGAATACATGAGTAATACTTAAGCTGAACTTCTGCATTATGAGATGCAGCGAAATATGCCAGGCAATGAATCGTGGAAAATATTGTTTGTGGCTTCTGTGTTAAAATTTACTAATGTAATACATTGTTTTGCATGACTTAACTGTAGATGAAACACCGTGTGCAACAGGTAGCAGAGAAATAAATACCTGGATGGCATAGATACATGGCATGGTCGAAACAAGCACACTGAACTGATCCACAATTCTGGTGTCTTGTGAGATGGCGATACATGACCGCCCACGCTTATCGGCATGGCACATAATGATGATGATGATGATGATGAGTTGTTGTATTAATAGTAGTAGTGGTAGTATTTGTATAGTAGTAATAATATCAATGGTAATAGTGGTAGCATAGCACTAGTAGTAGTAGTAGTAGTAGTAGTAGTAGTAGTAGTAGTAGTAGTAGTAATTGTAGTAGTAGTAGTAGTAGTAGTAGTAGTAGTAGTAGTAGTAGTAGTAGTAGTAGTAGTAGTAGTAGAAGTAGTAGTAGTAGTAGTAGTAGTAGTGGTTGTAGTAGTAGTAGTAGTAGAACTAGTAGTAGTAGCAGAAGAAGAAGAAGAAGTAGTAGTAGTAGTAGTAGTAGTAGTAGTAGTAGTAGTAGTAGTAGTAGTAGTAGTAGTAGTAGTAGTAGTAGTAGTAGTAGTAGTAATAGTAGTAGTAGTAGTAGTAGTAGTGGTAGTATGTGTATGGTAGTAATAATATCAATGGTAATAGTGGTAGCATAGCACTAGTAGTAGTAGTAGTAGTAGTAGTAGTAGTAGTAGTAGTAGTAGTAGTTGTAGTAGTAGTAGTAGTAGTAATAGTAGTAGTAGTAGTAGTAATAGTGGTAGAATTAGTACACGTAGTAGTAGCCTGGTGTAGAAGAAGCAAGAGTGGTAGATATGATAGTAATTATTTAA
>JACEFZ010028147.1:140000-207500 GCA_014155875.1 Cepaea nemoralis | reverse complement strand
TCCTGTATGACATCACACTGATGTTGGACAACAGGATGCCTTCATCCGACATACAGGACTTCACGTTGGAGCTCAAGCCAACGAACACAAGCAAGCAAGCACTGTTCTCTCCTCCGTGCCACTGTGATGTTTACTATGGTCCAAGTATTTCAGTCTCCGAGACATTATACTGTGTACGAGCCTGGTTTCTTCGATGTTCAGATCTGTTAGAATGTCAGTATTCATCTTTTCTTGCTTGCCTTCATCCGACATACAGGACTTCACGTTGGAGCTCAAGCCAACGAACACAAGCAAGCAAGCAAGCATCTTTTCTTGCTCCACACTATTCTAAACATCTTTTCTTAGCATTTGAGCTCAAAAACTCCAATTTTCTTTTTTGTTAAGCAATTATTAGCCTACATATTATGTATTTATTCTTGTCGTTTGCACGTTTTGTAGATTCTTTACCAACATGTTGTATATAGTTTAGCAATGCCGAATAGCTTTGACGATCTCCTCTTTACACATACCTTTTGTATGTATGTATGTATATATATATATATATATATATATATATATATATATATATATATATATATATATATATATATATATATATATATATATGCTTACACATATTTGTGGATTCTTCTTTTTGCTTACAAACTATATTTACTTGTTACCAACAAATTCTAAATATTTTCTCGTCACTCACAAGATTTGTAGAATCTCTCTTTAGCAATACATGTGTACAACAATTCTCCCGACATAACGAATCGAGAGTTGGAAATCAGAGCGGGTGATTAGAAAGCAGACTCATTGCGTTGATATAGATGGAATCAGCGTCGGTCACTCAAAAATCAATGGCATCCTGCTCTTCGAAACAAGCACCTAGTAGATAACATAACAACCAATACTGCTAGGGTTGATTACTACTGTCCTGTAAAGACATGCAACTAAATGTATTATTATTAACTCCACTCATCTCATCAGGCTCCTCGTATACCTTGCGGTGTGGAGGTGAAGAATAAACAGCGGGAGAGTGCCCGCTAATGGGCTTCATGTATCGATATTCCTATTCACGCTGCTATTGCATCCGTTCATCGTTTACGTTGTCGTACTCTGCTTCCATTTGGTCTGTACATCATTGCTTGCCGTGGTATACTGTTAGTTGGTAACCTACTTGCATGGCCAAACCATTTTACTTTCTGCCTTCTAATAAAACCTAACACTGCTATAACCCCCACGTTAGTCTTTATTCATGATCTTATCTCTTCTTGATACATTGGGTATTCTCAGGAATCTAATTTATGTTGTGATTTTTCTTTTCTCTCTTTCTTTCATTGTCCAGGTTTGGCATTAGTAGCATAGAGTTGGTAGGAAGATTGTATTGTAATGTGCTTTCTTAGTAAATTTTGATACTTATATTTTTTACGTATTGTTGCCATTTGTCCAATGAGTTGCCTTGCCTTATTGCATCTATTTTCGATCTCGTCTTCTGATTTGCCATGTGATGATATCACACTTCCAAGGCACTTGAAACTCTTTACAAAAATCTTTCGTTAAGGTGATTTATTATTGTTTTGTTTTCTTTAGTTATAGTCATTACCTCTGTTTTACTTATGCTAATTGTCATGTTATGTTCCCTAGACATTTCGTTTGGACTCTTCATGTGATCTTTAATTCATCTTCTGATTTTGCTATTAGTGCTAGTAATCCGAAGTTCTCTAATGCAGATGATTCGTCTTCTGTGTTCCCGTCATACGGTGTTCTTGCGGTCCCTTTTTGACCTGTTTCTTTACATATGTTGTCTATATATGTTATGAACAAGATAGGGGACAGGACAAAACCTTGTCGAACTCAGGATGTTAAGGTGAAGAATTATGAGTGTCCTCCAGTTGCTATCACTATGCTTTCAGTGTTGTTGTATACGCTTCTACATTGATTTGGTAGATGTTTACTTACTCCATATGGTTTAATGGTTTCCCACAGCTATTTTCTATCTACTCTACCGAATGCCTTTTCTTGGTCGACAAACACTAAGTAGAGTGTTTCATTATATTCAATGGACTTTTCTACAGGGCAAACATGGCATCTGTATTCTTTGCTTTTCTTTAATCCAAGTTGTGTTTCGCTTAGCTGGGGTTCTGTAGTAGTCTGTATTCTTTTCTCAAATATTTTGCAAAATATTTTCCCAGTACGACTGTGTGCAGTCTCTTTTGCTGCCTTTTTTTTTCCAATTTGGGATAATTATGGCGTTTCCCCAGTCTCGTGGTGTCTGTTGTTCTACCCAAACATGGTTGAATAGTCTATGTAGCCATGATATTCCTAATTCGCTTGCTGTTTTAATTAGTTGATTTAGTATTTCACCTTGTCCCGGTGATTTTTTCAATGGAGCTAATCTGATATCTTCTATAATTTCTTTTTTTAAAGTGTGTCTGGATCTAGTTCTTCGGTGGCATCTGTGTCGGTTTCTTGAATTCCAGTGACATATGATGGAATATTAAGACGTTGTTCGAAGTTCTGCTTCCATCTTATTAGGATTTGTTTTTGTTCGCAGTTAATTATTTCAGTTAGGTCAAAGGTTTCTCCTCTAGTTCTCACTGCACATATCTTTTTGCAGAAGTTTGTAGTTGCCTCCTTGTAGTTTTTAGTTAGGGTTTCTCCATACCCCTTCCAGTCTTTTTGTTTTTCTCTCTTTACTATTATATATTAATATTAGCTAATTTTGCAAATTGTGTCAGTTACCACAAATTATTTAGATGTTCCATTGTTATAAGTTGTGAAATACATACTATTACAGACAGCAATCGTTTAGTGTGCTACTTCGATGACAGAGCTCAATACCGATCTGGAATAGGCACGTATAAACCTGAAAATATCGACCCTATGCTGTGCACCCACATAGTCTATTCTTATGCATGGATTAACAGTTTAGATCTGGGTCAAACTGAATGGAACGACCAAATATCTGATAAAGGAATGTATGTATTTTCCTCTAAATATTATCTACTTTATAGTGATTATCTACTACTACTACTACTACTACTACTACTACTACTACTACTACTACTACTACTACTACTACTACTACTACTACTACTACTACTACTACTACTACTACTACTACTACTACTACTACTACTACTACTACTACTACTACTACTACTACTACTACTACTACTACTACTACAACAACTACTACTACTACTACTACTACTACTACTACTACTACTACTGCTGCTGCTGCTGTTGCTGTTGCTGCTGCTGCTACTACTACTACTACTACTACTTCTCCTACTACTACTACTACTAATACTACTACTACTACTACTACTACTACTACTACTACTACTACTGCTTCTGCTGCTGCTGCTGCTACTACTACTACTACTACTACTACTACTACTACTACTACTACTACTACTACTACTATCTCCACTACTACTTCTTACTACTACTACTACTACTACTACTACTACTACTACTATTGCTACTACTACTGCTGCTGTTGCTGCTACTACTACTACTATTACTACTACTACTAATACAACAACTACTACTACTACAACTACTACTACTACTACTACTACTACTACTACTACTATTACTACTACTACTACTACTACTACTACTACTACTACTACTACTACTGCAGCCTCTGCTGCTGCTGTTACTACTACTACTGCTACTACTACTACTACCACTATCACTACCACTACTAATACCGCTACCGCTACCACAGCCACTACCACTACGCATTCTACTACTACTACTACCACTACGACGACTACTACTTCTAAATCCACTACCAATGCCACTACCACTACAACTGCCACGACTTCTAAAACGACTACACCCACGCTACTGTAACAAAGCCGTTTCACTCTCAGGAGTAAATCCTCGCTCACCAGAGCAAAATGAAATCTCACCGGTCGACGTTCATCTTGATCTTCATGATATTCTGATCTGTGGGTGGTAGTCTTGTGATTATGTTTTTGACGATAACAATTATTTCTTTTCTTCATTCCTCTGCGTTGTGTAATTTTGATTTTCAGTGACCTGTACCTCTACGATTACTTTAAATTCAATACTTGAATACAAAACAAGTTCCAATATTGTCATTTTCATCATTTATTTCATTCTTCAAAACGACGAGATCAGGTAGTGAAAAATAATTATAGAATATAGCATCTGCACATTATAAGGATGTGGGGAGTTCATTATATGTTTTTTGTGTGTTTCTTAACGTATGTGAGTGTTTCTCAACATCAGTCTGCTCAAATAAGGATGAACCTACGACAGGTCCATCAAACCGGTGGGAATTTATTTTTTCAAGTACTATTGCTCAAGAATTATGGAGGGAATCGAAAGAAAACCGAAACTTTATCAGATTTCACGCCGGAAACACACCGAACAACAAGCGACCAACAACAACTACGAAACAGAAAGGCGATATTCGCAACATGGAATGTTGCTGGTCTAGGAAATAAGGACGTACGCCCCATGTAACGACACTTACAGCGATGAAGACAAAGACGAGTATTTTGATAAAACTGCAGACACGTTAAATAATGTCAGGGAGACAGATGAACGGATTGTGATGGGTGATTTCAACAGACAAATTGGCACACGAAGAACACAGTGTGATGAATGCATGGGACCATTCAGCAACATAGAGACTGAATGTAATTGCAGTGGTCAACATCTACACAACATATACCCCGAATACTGTCTAATAATAGCAAATAGTATGTTTTGCAACGTCGTAGCAATAGCAAACCTGGTATACATAGAATGGCAAAGATAAAGCAACACAAATTGACTTTATTCTTCTTAGGAAATCAGACAGAAGACTACTATTGAATTCAAGAGCACTCCCCATTACGGACATTAATACTGATCACAAACCAATCATAATAAAAAAGATTTCAACATACAGCAAAATAAGAAACAAAAAGGTAACAACACTGTCATACTGCTATTTACTGCCGATATAGTAACTTGCGGTGTACGGCAGATGGGTCTTTGAGCCTGAGGAATTAAGGCCGCCTGGCTAGTGCAGTCGCCGCGAACTGTGCAGGTTAGGGCTTTCTGTTTGCACCCGACAGAAAAAAAAATCTAACAACACATGTCATCAATTATTGGAGGCTCCAGGAAAATACAGTTAAAGACGAGACGAATTCAATCAAGAAATCAACAACAACAAAAACTACACAAGAACATCTCCGATGAAAACTCAAGCGTAGATAAGGAATTGACAATTTTAAAGGCTGCCATGCTTGACACAATGGAAAATAAATGTGGAACAAAGAAAGTAGGGCAGGACACAAGATTAAGAACAGTTGGGTGGAACAGTGAAGTTAAAGATACCATATTCAAAAAAGAAGGTAGCGTTAAAAAATTGACCACAACTAAATCTGAACACGACTATGTTACTTATAGAATAGCACGACGAGAGACCAAACGAATAATTAGACCATCTAAGGATGAATCCTGGAGAATAAACGGTGAACATGTGGCGACCCTTAGCAAAGACTACCCAAGAGAATGTTATAAACTCGTCAATACAATGAGAAACAGAGATGCATGCTTTAAACTCAACCACCATCATACATAGCAAAAGAGGAATACCACTATTTAATCCACAACAAAGACTAGCAAGGTGGGCAGAATACTTTCAAGAACTACTTAACCACTCACAAATAATAACATGGAAAACCTCACCTTTTTGCCTAAAAGCCACGGACAACAAGAACCAAATTTCATCCCTGCAGAAGTCAACGCAGTTATCCATAAAAGTCCTAAAAACAAACCACCGGGTCCAGCCGGAATAACCACAGAACCTCTTCTACTACTACTACTACTACTACTACTACTACTACTACTACTACTACTACTACTACTACTACTACTACTACTACTACTACTACTACTACTACTACAACTACTACTACTACTACTACTACTACTACTACTACTACTACTACTACTACTTCTACTACTACTACTACTTCTACTACTTCTGCTACTACTACTACTACTACTACTACTACTACTACTACTACTACTACTACTACTTCTACTACTACTACTACTACTACTACTACTACTACTACTACTACTACTACTGCTGCTGCTGCTGCTGCTGCTGCTGCTGCTACTGCTGCTGCTGCTGCTGCTACTACTGTAGGAAAACATGAGTTACATAGCTAATAAGACTTTTTTAATATAGCATGGGAAGAAAGAAAAGTCACAGATAATTGGCAACAGGCAATAATAGTACCAATATCGAAAAAGAAAGGCAGTATGAGAGAGTGCGAAACATACAGAGGTATATCACTCCTGAGATATATATGGAAAATATACGCAAAACTCTTGGAAAAAAGACCCATAGTTGAATAACAGTTAAGCAAAATGCAAATTAAATTATGGACCATCTTTGAAGACTATGGGATACAAGGACAATTGCTAGAAAGCATTATAGCCACGTACCACTCGAGCCGAAGTACAGTAAGAACACAAAAGGTATATCAGATATGTTCATAGTCAATACAGGAGTGAGATAGGGATGTATGCTATCTCCTCGGCTATTTAATATCTACATGGACATAATATCCAAAGAAACAGCAAGCATTGACAGAACAGATTCAGAAAATGTAGAACTCATTACTCCAGAAGAAACAGCTCATTCATAGGAAATAAACGATCTTCTCGCTTCTGGAGTTAAGCGGCACGCGCTCGTCGTCGGCCGCGATCCGCTCTGAAGACAGTGTCAGCGGGGATTTGACTGGGCGGTACATCTGTCAAAAGGTAACGCAGGTGTCCTAAGGCGAGCTCAGCGAGGACGGAAACCTCGCGTAGAGCAAAAGGGCAAAAGCTCGCTTGATTTTGATTTTCAGTACGAATACAGACCGTGAAAGCGTGGCCTATCGATCCATGTGCAGACGATCAGTGCCTGTTTTACAGCGATGAGGGCAGATGACAAAATCATATTAATAATCTGAGTTCAACATGCAGCAGATAATATGTGAGTATAAATAAGGCCAAAACCGAAGTAATGCAAGTTAGCAGATCGCCTGGTCCACTAAGTATATAGATAAATAGCACATCTCTGAAACAATTTAAAGAATTCAAATAACTTGGAAGTATGAACACAGAAAATGGCAGATTGGACAGAAAAATCGAAACCAGACGTCAAAACGCTAGTACACTTACATATTAACTACCACCCTTACTGAAACATGCAAATATATCCATGGCCGCAAAACGACAGCTAATAAATAGTATATACACACCAACCCAATGCTGTCAATCTCAAACTTGGACTTTATCCAAATCACACTTTCGCAAAATCAACACATACAAGATGAGATGCCCGAGGAGTGCTGCCTACTTAACAATCCGGGACCGAGGAAAAAATGCTGTTATCAGACAGACAGATCAATACCTTGTGCCGCATTTATTGAAATACAGAAGATCAAGTAGTTTGGACATGTCATTAGAATGCAACACCATAACTACCATCACTGGCCTTATATCAAAGAACATCTGCGATGAGACCAAGAGGACGTTCAAGAAGAAAATGGATTGACGACATCAAAACATCATACAATAACAAGGAATGACTATCCAGTGCCGCCCATCAGGTACTGGAGCGCAAATTATTCCTCCCCACGACGCTTGACGGCAGAAGTGGAAGATGATGATGATGATGATGATGATGATGATGATGATGATGATGATGATGATGATGATGATGATAGTTAGTTAGTTAGTCGCAGTTCCAACTTCACAGCCACGGGTCGTCCCCATTATGCTCCGTTCCTGTGCCAGTGAATATCATACAAAACGCTCCCCACCGCCCAATGTGAAAAGTGGAAAAGACTTGAGTCTCGACAAACATCAGCCCGCACAGATGCACTATGCATAATGCCGCCGCCAGAATGTCAACACAATAGTCCCCCACAAAACACCCAGTTCATTTCTGATGGAATCTGCAGCCATTTTCCCATCTGGATGTTTCCTAGATGTTCACCCACACAGTCCACGAAATACAGTTCATCGTCGATGGCAGTGGCAGTCAACCAGAAGCCCAGCAGCCACGCATTTCTGCATAAGGCAAAAACCGGTCAACTCTGGGACATAGCCATCCGCCATCACTCCGAACATGCAGTCACGTTCCAAAAACCTCGGGCAGATTCAAAAGCACTTCACACGAAACTCACAGCTCACAGTGTCGCGCCACGCACTCACTCAGTAGCAGGGCGACGGAACCATCAAGCCTCCTTAGTCGCCTCTTACGACATGCCTGGTAGGCTACAGTGTTGCTATTCTTTGCTTCCCTTATGGGCCCCGGCAACACACGGGAGTGATGATGATGATGATGATGATGATGATGATGATGATGCATACCCTCCATTGTTAACACGAGACGAATTGTAAAAACATTCTTTAAAAGCCTACAGTGTTGCTATTCTTTGCTTCCCTTATGGGCCCCGGCAACACACGGGAGTGATGATGATGATGATGATGATGATGCATACCCTCCATTGTTAACATGAGACGAATTGTAAAAACATTCTTTAAAAGCCTTATATCCCATAACGTTAACGTTAACCTATTTTAATCTATCTCGATAACACATAGGCATGCCCATTGATTATGGATATCTTCTCTTATAACACAGTCTCATAGCTCCAATGTCACTCTCATAACTGAACTTTATATAGGTTTTCATAACTTATAAACAGCTCCAGGTTGTTATGCTATCCGCATTACCCGATTATACCATTTTATTCTATTTCAGGAACATTATCTCTTATAAAACAGTCTAGCGGTTGTACTAACTGAACTTAGGTTTTCATAACCCATGAACAAACCAGACTTATTAGCTATCCGCATTACCCGATTGTACTATTCTATTTCACTAACATACAGACATGCCTATTCTCTAATACATTTTTTCTTATAACACAGTCTCGTGTCTCTACTAACAGAGCTTCATTTAAGTTTCCATAACCTATAAACAACTCCAGGTTTATATGCTATCCGCATTACTCTCCCTTCATTATTATTGATGAGAGGACTAGCTCTTGTATATAGTGAACTTTATGTTATCGACCGGTAATTAATACCTGTCTTTATCAGACATAACTATATATATATATATATATATATATATATATATATATATATATATATATATATATATATATATATATATATATATATATATACACGCAAACACACACACACACACACACACACACACACACACACATATATATAATGATGATATACTTCTAGACAAGAAATATAAGTATTCTAAATAAGGAGAGCAGAGTGTCGACTCTTCGAGCTTCTCTTTCACAACATCATATCTCTATGTCTATCAATTCTGGTGTTTTGGAAAAGCCTCGTGATATAGCCGTGCAAATTGTGCACCAGTTTCGCACCGGCAAAATTTATGCAACCATTCCACAAAATATAAATGTACATATCCATTTCAGTACAATGCTTTATCTAGTCTCCTAAATAAACTTAACTCTTTTGTTAAGTCTATTGCATATGAAATGCACGTATCATCAACAAATACGTCATATTTCTCTTTCTATTATATGTCTTGTATTAATTCCTCTTAAGCACTTCCTACTTAGATCAATCAATCAATCAATCAATGTGCCATGCCGGAAAACGTGGGTAGTCATGACTCGCCATTTCACTCGATCACCAGAGTCGTGGATCAGCTCAGTGTTCCTGTCTCACCCATGCCACGTGGCCAAGCCATCCAGGTATTTTCCTCTCGGTCTACCTCTTGGTCTGTCAACCTCGATCTTGCCAGTTGTCAATAAGCTCTCCAAACCATTTCTTCTCATAACATGTCCAAAAATCGTTTGACTGTCTTCGTCTAATTTCTCTAATCAGTCTACGATTTTTATTTGTCTCCTGTAGTACTTGGTCATTGGGTTTTCTATCTGTCCATGGTACTCTTTGCATTTTCCTCAGAAACCACATTTCTGTAGCCATCAAATGTTTTTCAGCTTGACTGCACATTGTCCAAGTTTCACATCCATACCAAAGAACAGGCTCTATGTACCCCCTCAAGACTCTTTTTCTCGTTTCAATTGACATCTTTTTATTGGTCAGAATGTTTTTCATCTTGCTAAAGGCTACTTTCGCCATGGCGATTCTTGTTCTAATCTCTTCAAGGCATCTCCAATCAGATGTTATGACTGTTCCGAGATAATTGTACCGATTCACTTGTTGAAGAATATTCCCATTTACTTGTATATTACATTGTGGTACTTCGTTCTTCCTAGTGACGACCATAACCTGTGTCTTCTTACAATTTAATTCCAACCCCAGCTGCTCACTGTGTACAACAACTGCGTCTACTAGTTGTTGCAGATCTTGTGCATTGTCTGCAATCAATACTGTATCATCTGCATATCTAATGTTATTGATGTTTCTTCCTCCAATGCTGATTCCATTTATATCTTCTACATTTCTGAAAATATTTTCACTGTATAGGGAAAAAAGATCTGGAGATATTACACATCCCTGATTAACACCTCTCTTAATAGGTCGATATTGTCCCACTTCATTATCAATCCTTGTGGCAGCTTGTTTCCAATATATGTTTTTATAGGTCTAATGTCTTTCCCATCTATTTGTAGATCTGCAAGCATATCCATCATGTTGACATGTCTAACTCTATCAAAAGCCTTTGTGTAGTCAATAAAGCAAAGATGTATATCCTTGTTTACATCTTTAGCACGTTCAATAACTGTTCGCAGCATATACACATAATTTACTGTACCCTTTCCTTCTACAAACCCACATTGTTCGTCCCCTACTTGGATAGTCGTATACAATTGCTGTACATGTCATCATCGTTTATATGAAGTTTTTTGTCTAATTTACTTAATTTTTTAACCTTTACTTCTACCTCTTTCTTTTTATTCCTTCCTTCACATTTCTTTACAAAATCGCGTAGATGCTATTAAATACCCTGTCTTCAAAATCAACAACATCACTCTCACTTTCATTAGAACTGGAAATAGGATCTTCTTTTGATATATCAGCAATCGCTGTTTCATTATCAATTATTTCTTCCTATGGACTCATTTCTAATTGACCATTTTCTGAATTATCCGTCTTTATGCTTCCATGTTCTAATTCTATTTTTTTTCCTTTCTATCCTGCAGTCTTTATAATCTTTATAAAATTGGGAGTGATTCTTCACTGGACGAGTGGTCTCAAATTTTTCGCGGACTCTTTATCTATCTCCGACTCATTCTCTCCAATCGTTGTTGGGGTGGCATCGCCTTCATCTGATATTCTTATTTCGCTACTTGAAGTAATAACATCTGGCATTGATTCATTATCAATGAGCATATTTGTTCATTGGCAGATATGTGTGTTGAGATCACTTGTTTTTCTGGCAATTCATTAATCACCTCTTCATTTTCATTTACCATCTTCTGTTCTGGTGGAACGACATACGTAGTCTGCTTTTTAATTGCTATCCCCATATCTTGAATTTCTAATGCTATTTTGTTATCTCTCCTGAGATGTTGAAAGTGAACCCTAGCCTTATGACCTGTTAATTATTTCTTAATTAAATTGTTACAACGACCAATTTTTGTAATATATAATAACCAGCCGACCATTTGTTTTGTCAAATTTCGACTCTCTATTATGCTTTTATAGCAAACTCGATCTCCCACTTTAAATTCCTGCTACTGAGTGTCACGATTTGCATAGTTTCTTTGCCTTTCAAATACACATATTCGTAACACATTTTTGTAGTCTTACATGCGCTTCGTGGAAATCTTGTAAAATAAATTAATAAGAATCTTTTCGCATATACTTCCTTTTTGGAAGGAGCAGATTATCGATTGGTAATACTATTTCTCTACTATATCATAAATAAAGAGGAGAATATTGTGTGCTTTCATTTATATTTGGTTTAATTTCTCCTAAAGTTTAACTTAAATATAAATCCCAATCGCTGTTATTTTCTTTTGTATGTTTAGATAATATGTTATATATTGAGTTATGCAGCCTCTCGTTCTTAGCATTTGCTCCGGGATTGAAATTTGATTGATGTTTTAATATGATGAATATTCATCTTCTTTACTATACTTTTAAATTTCCTATTTACGAATTCCTGACTATTATCAGTTACAATTATTATGGACATCCACATCGTGGAACAAACTCTTGCAAGAAAACATCGATGACTGAATTAGAGGATTTATCTGGTATTACAAAGATTTCTGGCCATAAAGAGTAACAATCCACAATATGCATCATAAAAACAGTTACTGACAGCGTCCTAGGATGTCGTCCAGAAATATCGAAACTTATCTTTTGCATTGAGAACTGTGGAATGTCTGTCTCTTGTATCGGACATCTTATTAATTTCATATTTCTTAATATACATGTTTTCATGCTTCTTCATATTCGTATATACTCTCAAATAGATTTGGCCACACATATGTTCAGATTATTGCGTCATATAATATAATTTGTCTCGGCTCATATGGTCATTGTTATTGTTATAATACTTGTCTTTCTAGATGTCTAGGAATATATTTTCTTGTTCATCTTACTGTGAGATACAAATTTTTGTATAACTGTCTTCACTTTTCAATAATTTATCCTTTATTTCTTTGACTCGTTCTTACTTTTCTTGTTCTAATGTCATGATCAAAATCAAATAGATCGGTTCGTTCGGTGTCTTCCAATAAAGATTCTTCTTCAGCCATTTCTCATAGTTTTTTATATCTATCTTACCGGAGCCGGCTTCCTGGCCTAGAGGTTAGCAACTTTTCTCAGTAATCTCGTATACTCTCGTAAGTAACGTGACGACGGTGAGAATCAGCAGTGGTTAGAATCGAGTAGGTAACTTGCGGGGTATGTGAGCCGGCCGCTCAGATTCTCAGAAAGCAATGACAAACTACTGAGCGTAATCTTGCCAAGAAATCAACAATGTTTAAAGATGCTGATGTTGACAGCGATGTCCTGTAAAGGATATGCAAACATTTTTTTTTTATCTTGCCGGAATCCACCCATCCACACACCCATCCACCAACACGTCCCCACCCACTAACACCCACACACCTGAAACCACCCACAACACATCCCCATCCACCAACAAACCACACTCACACACACACACACCAAGGCACAATACATGCCCTCAACACCGACCCACCCCAACCTAAAAACCCATACCCTACCACAGTAGTATACAAAGTTCTAACTAAGTATTATTTGAGGTTGCAACCCCCGATTTTTTACTTTATAAAAAGTCTATCACCTCAAGCGAAACGTCATATTTTACGACCTCAATTTCAAGGGATTGCAATCCATGAATAAATAATGGAACGTATTTTTGCACTGTTACTTCCCTTTTTGTGTGATACATTTTATATGTTTAAAAATGTAATAATTGCCGTTATTATTGATTGTAGCGGGCCGGGGCTGGAAAACTATCATCATACTAGTGACGATGTTAAGGCACAGTTCTCTTCCTCCTCGGTTTCTTTTTTTTAGTCTTCTTTCTTTATCTGGGTCGGGGATAAAAACTATCAGCATTCCAGTGGTGCTGTGTAAGGGATAGGGTTACAGTGCATTTCCTCGGGGTAGTCTAGGGGGCGGCGGGCGTCGTGATGTAGGTTCAGGGGTGGAGCGTGGGGTGTCGGCGTGTGGGGAGGGCTAAGTGTTTCGAACCTCGGGTCGTGACAAGTGTCATATGAAAACCTTAATAGGTAAACATATAAATATGGCCAGTATATGATGTGTAGAGGGTCGTAGTAGTGTAAACACTATCATCATACGGGTTATAAATGAAAACCTTAAAAAGTAAAGATGGCCGATAGTATTGATTTTAGTGTGGGTATATCTTAGTGAAATTCATTGGTAAGGTGTGGGTAGCGGTTATTAGTGGTCTGTAGAGGGGCGTAGTAGTGTAAACACTATCATCATACGGGTTATAAATGAAAACCTTAAAAAGTAAAGATGGCCGATATTATTGATTTTAGCGGGTATAGCGTAGTGAAATTCATTGGTAAGGGGTGGGTAGAGGTTATTAGTTGTCTGTAGAGAGTCGCAGTGGTGTAAACACTATCATCACACATGTTACAAATGAAAACCTTAAAAAGTATAACTCCCCGACATTATTAAATGCATTGGGTATAGCTTAGTGAAATCCATTGGTAAGGGGTGGGTGGCAGGTATTAGTGGTATGTAGAGGGTCGCAGTGGCCTATACACTATCATCAAACAGGTTACAAATGAAAACCTTAAAAAGTAAAAAAATTGCCGATATTATTGATTGTATCGGGTATAGCTTAGTGAAATTCATTGGTAAGGGGTGGGTAGAGGTTATTAGTGGTCTGTAGAGTGTCGCAGTGGCCTATACATTGTCATCATACGGGTTACAAATGAAAACATTAAAAAGGTAAAGATGGTCGGTATTATCGGATGTAGCGACTCTGGCTTAGTGAAATTCGTTGATAAAGGGATTGTGAGTAGAGGAAAGGTTAGATAGGTGCTTCTGATCAATGTTAAGGGTTGGTAGAGTGAGGGGGTGGCTAGATAAATACGTTCGTTCCTTGAAAAGAGCCGAAGGTTCCGTCTCATATTAAAGTCGGAGACATGAACTCATAGTTGGCTGAGCTGAGGGTGACCTCGTGGGTGACTCAGCACGGGGCTTTGTCGGTGGGCGTGAATGTACGTGAATGTGTTCAGACATGTTTTTGGGGAAAAAACGGAGGATGACTCAGAGTGTACTGACCAAGGTACACCTGTTTGAACATGTTTAGACATGTTTTCTATGATCCATCAGCCGCACAGTCTGTATAAAGGGGGGAGGGGTACGGGGTGTCAGGCATTGGTAGCACCTTTGGTAAGGATGACTCTCATGTCCTTTTCAGGACCCATCCCCCACTGGTCCACGCCTGACATCCAGCTCGTGCCTGTGGCTCCTAGTAGCTGTCAGCATGCGACATCGGCCACCCCTCAGGCAACAGCTGTGAGAGGCTGGCTAAACCAGGCATGGGTATCCGATTTGGTGTCAAACCAAGAGGTAAACTAGGGTATGCCTACCCAGCATGTGAAGACAGGATTCGGCAGACTGCGCGTAAGAAATCATTCCGGATTCAACGGGCAAGACGGCGTTTACCTGCAAAGCGTTGTGGAACGTAATGATCTCGGCAAGGCACGTAGAGCGCCCTGGTCATCCACTGCACCTGTATTCGTCTCCAGTCGTCTCGACTTGTCGTGCCACTGGACTCAGATGGACTCAGACGAGAGAGTGAGGTCGACGTATTGCGCAACTCTTCCTCACTTTAATCCAAGTCATCGCGCAAGTCATTCTTCATCCAACGTCATATATCACCTTCAAGCCCTGTGGCCGTTGGCGAGCGGCGAAGCGGCAGGCATGGGTACGCTGGCAGCCATAGTCGCAGACCTTCACACAGGCGGCTCAGGCCATATGGTCGTCTTCTACTGACCGGAGCAGCAGTGGGATTCGGCAGCCCCGTGAGCGACTGAGCAGCCCTCTATAGGAACACACTGCTCACCTCCATAGCATGAGGAAGGGGCTATAAAAGGTGCCCTAAACATTGTCTGCTCCATCCCTACCTAACCAGCTAGCCGCGGTTGGTGGGTACCCTTAACTGCGGTCGACATACGAACAAAGATAAAACAAGCAATGTTAAAAGAGTAAACCATATTCCCTTAACAATTGGAACTTGGAATGTACGCATCCAACTTGACAGAGACGGCGCATCGGGTCCAGAGAGACGAACAGCACTGATTGGGAGAGAGCTGGGCAGGTACAACATCGACATTGCAGCCTTGAGCGAGACACGACTTGCAGAAGAAGGCCAAATGTGTGAAATAGGTGCCGGCTACACATTTTTCTGGAGTAGAAGGAAAAGCGAGTAAAGATGCCAATGCGGTGTGGGATTTGCCATTAAGTCAGCCCTGGTCGGCAAATTAGCTGGATTTCCAAAGGCTATAAACGACAGGCTCATGACCATGATGGAAAGAAGCATACAACCATTGTGTGTGTCTACGCACCAGCTATGACCAACGAAGATGATGTCAAGAACCAGTTCTATGAGGACCTGCACATTGTATTAACATCTGTTCCCAAAGGAGACAAACTTATACTCCTTGGGGATTTCAATGCCAGAGTAGGCACGTACACCTCCTCTTGGAGTGGCATTATTGGAAAGCATGGAGTCGGAAATTGTAACAGCAATAAACTCCGCCTCCTTTAGACATGTGCCGAACATGATCTTCTGATTACGAACACAATTTTCCGTCTCCCCATGAGAAATAGGACATGGTGGATGCACCCTCGCTCGAAACACGGCACCTCATTGACTATGTCATTGTCAGGAGGAGTGACAGACCATACGTCCGAGTGACAAAATCCATGTGAGGTGCCGAATGTTGGACAGACCATCGTCTCATTGTCTCAAAAATAAACATTTACATCAGGCCACCACGGCGTCCTCAAGGAGTGAAAATGCAAAAAAGCTAAATGTCACCCGCCTAAACAGCAAGAAAATGCAGCAGTCGTTTGAAAATATGCTGGAAGACCGCCTCAAGCCAAATGCTGCACCTAAACAGGATACAGAAACAGAATGGAGAGCCCTAAAGGACATAATTTATAACACTGCTATGGAAATCCTGGGTCCAGCCCGCCGAAAGCATAAAGACTGGTTTGATGAAAATTCCGAAGACATCAACCAATTGCTAGCCGAGAAACATCTTCTCCTCAAAGCACATTTGAATGACCCAAAGTCAACATAAAAAAAAGATGACTTCAAGAACATTCAGAGAGTAGTGCAGCAGAAACTTCGGCACATGCGGGACTCCTGGCTGAGCAGCAAAGCTGATGAAATTCAGGGGTTTGCTGACAGACATGATATGAAAAACTTCTACGACTCACTGAAAGCGGTCTATGGTCCTACATCACCAGGCATAGTTCCCCTCCTCAGTGCAGATGGGGGAACATTGATCACCGATAAGAAAGAAATCCTTTAACGCTGGGCAGAGCATTTCAGCAGCACGCATCTTAAATGCAACTTCCTTATTCTATGATAAAACCATCAACTGCCTTCCTCAAGTTCCTACCAATGAGACACTTGATGACCTGCCAACCATAGTGAAAGTAAATAAAGCCATCCAGCAACTCTCCAGCGGCAAGACACCTGGTCCTGACTCCATCACAGCAGAGATATACAAGGCAGATGGGCCGGTACTAACAGAGCAGCTTCACCAAGTCTTTACAAACATATGGGTGAACGAGACCATGCCACAAGATTTCAAGGACGCGTCAATAGTCCACCTTTACAAAAGTAAAGGAAACCGCCAATCCTGTGACAACCACCGAGGCATCTCCTTGCTTTAATTGCAGGGAAGATACTCGCCAGAATTCTTCTCAATCGCCTCACAGCCCATCTCGATCAAGGTCTACTTCCTGAGAGTCAGTGTGGCTTAAGAAAAGAACGTGGAACTGTTGACATGATTTTCGCTGCAAGGCAGCTGCAAGAGAAATGTCAGGAACAGAACTGCGAAATGTTCTCCACTTTCATTGACCTTACCAAGGCTTTTGATACAGTCAGCAGATAAGGACTGTGGAAGATTATGGAAAAATATGGCTGTCCACGAAAGTTTGTCCAAATAGTGCGGCTATTTCATGATGGCATGCAGGCAAGAGTACAGGAAAATGGCGAACTGTCCGAACCCTTTCCTGTCACCAATGGAGTGAAGCAAGGATGTGTCCTGGCACCAACACTGTTCAGCCTCATGTTTTCAGCCATACTTATGAATGCCTTCGAGAACGACGACATTGGAATAGACATCAACAACCGTATGGATGGAAAGTTATTCAATCTTAGAAGGCTGAAAGCTAAAACCAAAATTAACAGCGACACCGTCAGAGAGCTCCTGTTTGCTTATGATTGTGCTCTATACGCCAACTCAGAGGCGGACATGCAACATAATGTTTCAGCTTTCTCACATGCCTGTGCCAACTTTGGGCTCAATATCAACTTGGAGAAGACTGTAGTTGTGTACCAGCCAGCTCCAGGGAATAATCACACTGTGCCGAACATCAAAGTGAATGATCATAGACTAAGTGTTGTGAACAAATTCACCTATCTTGGCAGCACTGTGTCAGAAGCTGCCACAATTGATGACGAAGTGAATGCAACAATCTCCAAGGCCAGTGCGGCCTTTGGCAGACTTACAAGAATGTATGGGACAGAACTGGAATAAGCCTGCAAACAAAGCTAAAAGTCTACAAAGCAGTTGTATTATCCGCACTGCTATATGCTTGTGAAACCTGGACTGTTTATCAGCGACACGCTAGGAAATTAAACCACTTCCACACAGTCTGCCTAAGGAAGCTACTGAAGATTAAATGGCAAGACAAGATTCCAGACACTGAAGTCCTAGAAAGAGCATCCATGCCCAGTATCCACACTCTACTGATGAAGAATCGGATTCGCTGGGCTGGTCACTTGACTCGCATGCCAGATCAAAGGCTCCCTAAACGAATTTTTTACAGCGAACTGCGTTGTGGTAAACGCTCCCAAGGTGGCCAGAGGAAACGTTTTAAAGACACTCTGAAGATTTCACTGAAGGCTTTTGGAATTAATCATGACACTTGGGAGGGTGCAGCCAGAGACCGAAATTCGTGGCGTGCATCATTACGCAAGGGTGCAGTCATATGTGAGGCAACCAGGACTGCAAGAGCTGTGAAAAAAAGGCAGGACAGAAAAACCACTGCATGAAATACTCCTCCAGAAACGTCAAGCATTCCTTGCCCACATTGTCAAAGTATATTTCGAGCCAAAATAGGCCTTATCAGCCATCTTAGAACCCACGGCTTCATACCTTCAACCCCACTGGATGAAATGAATGGTCATCATCATTCCTGATGTACAAACAACATAAAAAGGACCGCAACGACGGACTTAAGACACTATGTTTGCGACAAGACCTATCGAAAACACCTCACCGAATAGACTACAGGGGTAAGTAGTATTGTGTGTATGCTATATTGTCTCGTTACACATCGTCAAGTAGGTATAGTGCTGTCAGTAGTGTATATCTCAGAAGCTACATGAGGCAACTAACGCCGCAAGGTATAGCCGCTCTGTATAGGAATACTAATACAGATACTAATGACGGTCGTAATCATCAGCAGCTTCACTTTTGCCGTCAAGTGACGTCGGGAGAAATTATGCCTTACAGCTCGATGGGTGGCACTGAATAGTGTCATGCCGGGTGATTGTCTATATTTTCAAGCGTCATCTGCTGTAAGCCGTTAGGGTAGCTACTGTGGTGCATTCCAATTGTGTACATATGAACATGTTTGTCATTAAAGCATGCTTTCTCTGTTCATTAAACGTATTATGCTTTTATCCCTCTATAGATTCAAATTAAGACGACCAGTCCCTCATTGACAGGTGGACCACATCGATTTCTGGAACCCACAATTAATAATATCGGGGATTTTTACGTTTTAAAGTTTTCATTTGTTACACTATGATGATGGTGTTCACACCACTACGACCCTCTAAAGATCTCTAATAACCTCTACCCACCCGTTACTACCGAATTTCAATAAGATATGCCCCTAAAATCAATAAAATCAACCATTTTTACTTTTTAAGGTTTTCATTTGTAACCTGTGTGATGATAGTGTATAGGCCACTACGACCCTCTACACACCACTAATACCCGCTACCCACCCCTTACCAATGAATTTCACTAAGCTATACCCACTGCAATCAAAAATATCGGGGAGTTTTACTTTTTAAGGTTTTCATTTGGTACACATGTGACGATGGTGTTTACACCACTACGACTCTCTACAGACAACTAATAACCTCTCCCCACCCTTATCAATGAATTTCACTAAGATATACACACTAAAATCAATAATATCGACCATTTTTACTTTTTAAGGTTTTCACTTGTAACCCGTATGATGATAGTGTATAGGCCACTGTGATCATCTACATACCACTAATACCCGATTCCCACCCCTTACCAATGAATTTCACTAAGCTATAACCGCTAAAATCATTAATATCAGCCATCTTTACTTTTTAAGGTGTTCATTTATAACCCGTATGATGATAGTGTTTACACTACTACGACCCTCTACACATCATATACCGGCCATATTTACATGCTTACCTATTAAGGTTTTCATATGACATCTGTCATGACCCGAGGTTCGAAATACATAGCCCTCCCCACACGCCGACAATCACGCTCCACCCCTGAACCTCCATCCCCACGCCCGCCGCCCCCTAGACTACCCCGAGGAAATGCACTGTAACCCTATCCCTTACACAGCACCACTGGAATGCTGATAGTTTTTATCCCCGACCCAGATAAAGAAAGAAGACGAAAAAAAAAAGAAACCGCGGAGGAAGAGAACTGTGCCTTAACATCATCACTAGTATGATGATAGTTTTTAAGCCCCGGCCCGTTACAATCAATAATAACGTTAATTATGACATTTTTAAACATATAAATTTTATCACACAAAAAGGGAAGTAACATTGCAAAAATACGTTCCATTATTTATTCATGGATTGCATCCCTTGAAATTGAGGTCGTAAAATATGACGTTTCGCTTGAGGTGATAAACTTTTTATATAGTAAAACTAGCTGACCCGGCCCGGCTTCGCCCAGACTCTGGTGGGGAGCATCTCATTTAATTCATATAAGTAGTCATATAAGTTCTCGTTCCCGTTACCGACTATCTATCTGTCTGTCTGTCTGTCTGTCTGTCTGTCTGTCTGTCTGTCTGTCTATCTGTCTGTCTGTCTGTCTGTCTGTCTGTCTGACCCGGCCCGTCTTCGCCCAGACCCTGATGGGGAGCATCTAATTTAATTCATATAAGTAGTCATATAAGTTCCCGTTCCGACTATCTATCTGTCTGTCTGTCTGACCCGGCCCGGCATCGCCCAACTCCTGGTGGGGAGCATCTCATTTAATTCATATAAGTAGTCATATAAGTTCCCGTTCCCGTCTGTCTGTCTGTCTGTCTGTCTGTCTGTCTGTCTGTCTGTCTGTCTGTCTGTCTGTCTGTCTATCTATCTATCTATCTGTCTGTCTGTCTGACTCGGCCCAGCCCATGGTGGAGAGCATCTCATTTAAATTATATAAGTAGTCATATAAGATCCCGTTCCCGACTATCTGTCTGACTGTCTGTCTGTCTTGGGTAAATGTAGGAAAGAGGAGGAAGAGGGAGGTGGAGGAGGGAAGAGGAGGGAGGAGGAGGGAGGAGACAGGAGGAGTAGGGAGGAATAGGAGGGAGGAGGAGGGATTAGGAGGAGGAGGGAGGAGTAGGGTGGACGAGGAGGTGAGGAGGAGGGAGGAGGAAGAGGGAGGAGGAGGGAGAAGGAGGGAGGAGGAGAACGCAGGAAGAGAAGGGAGCAGGAGGAGGAGAGGGAGAAGGAGGGAGAGGGAGGAGGAGGAGAGAGTAGGAGGAGGGAGGAGGCGGAGGGAGAAGGAAGAGGGAGGAGGAAGAGGGAGAAGGAGGAGGGAGGAGGAGAAGGAGGGGGAGGAGGAGGAGGGAAGAGGAGGAGGGGAGGAGGAGGAGGGAGGAGGAGGAATGTGAAGGGAGGAGGAGGGAGGAGGTAGAGGGAGGAGGGAGGAGGAGGAAGAGGGAGGAGGAGGAAGAGGGAGGAGGAGGAAGAGGGAGGAGGAGGAATGTGAAGGGAGGAGGGGGGAGGAGGTAGAGGGAGGAGGAGGGAGGAGGAGGAGGGAGGAGGAGGAAGGAGGAGGGGGAGGAGTGAGGAGGAGGGAGGAAGAACGAGGAGGAGGGAGGAGGAGTGATGAGGAGGAGGGAGGATGGAGGAGTAGAGAGGAGGAGGAGGGAGGAGGAGGGAGGAGGAGGAAGAGGGAGGAGGAGGAATGTGAAGGGAGGAGGGAGGAGGTAGAGGGAGGAGGAGGAGGGAGGAGGAGGAGTGAGGAGGAGAAGGGAGGAGGAGGAGGAGGGAGGAAGAAGGAGGAGGATGGAGAAGGAGGGATGAGGAGGAGGAGGGAGGAGGAGGAAGAGGGAGGAGGAGGAATGTGAAGGGAGGAGGAGGTAGAGGGAGGAGGAGGAGGAGAAGGGAGGAGGAGGGATGAGGAGGAGGGAGGAGGGGGAAGAGGGAGGAGGAGGAATGTGAAGGGAGGAGGAGGGAGGAGGTAGAGGGAGGAGGAGGGAGGAGGAGGAGTGAGGAGGAGGAGAGGGAGGAGGAGTGAGGAGGAGGAGAGGGAGGAGGAGGGAGGAGGAGGGGGAGGAGGGAGGAGGAGGA
Organism: Cepaea nemoralis; assembly: GCA_014155875.1. Lineage (NCBI taxonomy): Eukaryota > Metazoa > Mollusca > Gastropoda > Stylommatophora > Helicidae > Cepaea > Cepaea nemoralis. Next base: position 185,164 of record JACEFZ010028147.1, on the reverse strand, counting down.
GGAGGGAGGAAGAAGGAGGAGGAAGGAGAAGGAGGGATGAGGAGGAAGAGGGAGGAGGAGGAATGTGAAGGGAGGAGGAGGGATAGGGAGGAGGGGGAGGGGATGAGGAAGAGGGTAGGAGGAAGAGTGGAGAGGAGGAGGGAGGAGGTAGAGGGAGGAGGAGGAGGGAGGAAAAGGGAGGAGGGAGGAGGAGAGAGGAGGAGGGAGGAGGTAAGAGGAGGAGGAAGAGGGAGGAGGAGGGAGGAGAAGGAAGGAGGAGGAAGAAGAGGGAGGAGGATGGAGGAGGGAGAGGGAGGAAGAGGGAGGAGGAGGAAGAGGGAGGAGGAGGAAGAGGGAGGAGGAGGATGGAGGAGGGAGAGGGAGGAGGGGAAGAGGAAGAGGGTAGGAGGAGGAGGAGGGGAGAGGAGGAGAAGAAGGGAGAAGGAGGGAGGAGGAGAAGGAGGAGGAGGAGGGAGGAGGGGAGAGGAGGAGGGAGGAGGCAGAGGGAGAAGAAGGAAGGAGGAGGAGGAAGGAGGGAGAGGAAGGAGGGAGAGGAAGGAGGGAGAATGAGGAGGGGAGGAAGGAAAGGGAGGAGGAGGGAGGAGGAAAGAGGTAGGGGAGGAGGAGGTAGAGGGAGGAGGAGGAGGAAGGAAAGGGAGGAGGAAGAGGAGGAGAAGGGAGGAGGAGGGTGGAGGGAGGAGGAGGAGGTAGAGGGAGGAGGAGGGAGGAGGTAGGAGGAGGAAGAGGGAAGAGGGAGAAGAAGGGAGAAGGAGGAGGGAGGATGATGAGGGAGAAGGAGGCAGGAGGAGGAGGAGGGAGGCAGGAGGAGGAGGGATGAGGAGGGAGAGGGAGGAGGAGGGAAGATGAGGGGGGAGGAGGCGGAGGGAGTAGGAGGGAGGAGGATGGAGGAGGAGGGGAGAGGAAGAGGGAGAAGGAAGAGGGAGAAGGAGGAGGGAGGAGGGAGAGGGGATGAGAGGGAGGAGGAAGAGGAGAAGGGTGGAGGGAGGAGGTAGAGGGAGGAGAAGAGAGGAGGAGAGAGTTCGCCATTCCGAATTCATACTCGTCTAGTTCTTCCCTTCTACACGACTGTAGATAACTTCCTTACACATAAAAAATGAATTGTTATTGATATTGCCGTGGCATGGAGGAATATCAGCAGCAGAGTTGATCCAAAAACCAAAGACTGAGATCTACGGAGAGCCATGAACGCCTACGCCAGCCGGCACGGCACTTGATGATGATGATTGCCGTGTGACGATTCTGTGTAGTCACGTCATTTTCTTCACTTTCCCTAGCGTTTTGGTTCGGGGATTCTTTCATCATCATCATCATATATTTACGTACGTATTTTGGGAGGGGGGGGAGGGAGGAGGAGGAAGAAGAAAAAAAACTATGACAGTTGACAGCTCTGGAATGAAAGGAAGGCGTGTAGAAAATTTCATCTCAATCGGATGGGCCGTTCGCGAACAAATAAAGGACATACATATATATTTACATACATATTTACATACATACACTTTGTTTTATAGATATAGATATCGGGGGTTGCAACCTCAAATAATACTTAGTTACAACATTGTATACTACTTAACACACACACATCCCTCCACCCATGCACATGTCCTCACTCACACACCATCCCCCAGCCCTCACACACGCACCCACCACACATGCTCCACCAACCCACTCACACACACACACACGCCCAACCAATTAGCTAAACACATCCCAAACGACACACTCGCCCCCTACCAAGCCACACATCCTGCAGCCATCCACACCTCTCCCACCAACACACATCCCTCCCCAACGCACCTATGCAACACCAAAATGCACATCCGCAACCCACACACATCTCCAACCCAAACATGCATCTCCCCACCCACCCACACATTCCCTCATCCACCTACACATCTCCGACCCACACACTTCCCACGACACACACATACATCCCCAACACCTACCTCCACCTCTCTCGCCGACCACACATCTCCCACCCCACATACATCCACCACCAATAAACACGTCCCCCACCAATCTAGCTAGCCACATACATCCACCACACCCATCCACACACCGAACCAATGACCCACACATCCCCATCCACTAACACCCACATACACCCAAACACGCATCTCTCACCCACACATCACCCACCCACACATTCATCCCCCATACACCCACACATCCCTCACCCACACACATATGTCTTAACTTACCCACACATTCCCTATCCACCCAAACACACCCCCATAAACATTCCCCGACCACCCACTTCACCTAAAATTCCCCAACCATATCCCCACACACACACACACTTCAACAACCCATATACACATACCCATCTCCCTTCCCCCAACCCAAACACACAGATCTACCATTCCCCGTGCACAAACTCCCACACAATCACCCACCCACCCTCCGACACATCCCCACCCACCAACACCCACCCACCCACGCAAACACAATTCCTCAACCACATACACACTCATTCGCCACCCACACACCCCCACGCACACATGCATCCCTCCCCCCACACATCCCCACCCACCCACATATCCCCCACCCACACACGCATCCCCACACACAATCATCTCCCCATCCACACACACCCCCACTAATACACACATCCCCACACATCCCCCACCCACACACCTATCCCCAAACCCACACACACACATTCCACCAAGCACACACATCCCCCCACAAACACATCCTCACATCTAGACACATACATGATGTCTCACATAATCACTGAAACTATTATGAACAAACCCCCACACTTTGCACACACGTGCATTGACGACCATATTGAACATTCTCCCAAAAATGTAAACAATGTAGAATAAAATTATACATTTACATTGTGTAACGTCAAAAATTGTAATGTGATTTAATAAGTTAATTCATAAAATTGACATAAACATGATGTAATTAGCAGTACATGTTACAAAATCAGGTGGCAGTAAACATGATAATATGAAAGATAAGATACAGAAAAAAAATATGGAAAATCATGTCATCTCCCTTTCATATTTTTTTTCTTTCATAACACACTAATTCTCTCGTTCTCTCTCTCTCTCTCTCTCTCTCTCTCTCTCTCTCTCTCTCTCTCTCTCTCTCTCTCTCTCTCTCTCTCTCTCTCTCTCTCTCTCTCTCTCTCTCTCTTTAGAAAAATGACTTATAACTCTTAAGTTCGATCCTTTGTCGTTCACGTCTTCTGAGTCTTGAGAGGTGCTTGCATATATTTGATTGAGGCTTGTGTATAGAATTTCTCTCAACTATACAAAAGTACCATCTCTTAGGGGACTATATCAGAGCTCTCTTGTCCATAACTTAGCCTCAGAAAAAAGCGGGGTGTGAAATACGGGTACTGGAATATTTCAGTCCTAGCACAGGACAAACAGACTGTCGTGATTAAGTCTAGATTGGTACAGTTTATAATACGGGTTTCGGGTATTTCATTGTAAGTCTACCTTATATGCAATAGATACTTCTTATTGAAGGTAATTCTACAAAGAAGTCCAACATCATCATTATTATCATCACCATCATCATCATCTTCAGCATACGCATTATAACAGGAGATCACTTTGAGCCATCTCACATATTCAGTAGAGTATGGGATCACCTTTCTGCTCTTATTCTGTAATAAAGTAAAAGACCTTCAGGCTTATGGGGTATATGGTGGCACAACCATATGTTTGTAGACTTGACGACACTCGATTGGTGATGTGTTCAATATGACGCCGGCACCCTTTACTTCCCAAGACATTCTTGGTACCCAATTGAGGTTGGGGGACAAGGTCAATTAAACACATTCCAAATTCGCCCTGACAATCGTATCGGCTGGCGACTGCCTCCCCATTGCGCTATCAAGGCTCTTATTCTGACCATCATTGCATTCAGTTCTTTCAGTATTTATTTATTGTCTTCCATTTGCCCCTTTTCCATTAAATGCACATTTGTCACTACGTTATTCATGTCTATCTCATTTAATAACATGCTCAACATAATTGGGAGACTCTGTGGCGAATAGGGTTCGCCACCTACCTCGTGCTCCGAAGGTTGTGGGTCTGATTCCGTGCAACGAAATTCGGTTTACGAGTGCTATTTTGTCGGAGGCTATGGGGTTCATCGCTGGAGCTACGGCATTCGAGCTATGTGCGACGTTTTCGCCAGGTCGCCCTGCAGAAAGAGACCGAGCATAATAGTATATAACCCGTTGCAATGAAATCGATCCTCTTGTCTATTTAGACTATTAACAACATTCCAAAATATCTGAGCTATCAGCATTTAATTTCACTTATCATGTTGGGGATTTCATCTGTCTTAGAAGGACAGATCGATTTGTGTTTCTGTATGTTCAACAAAAAACTATATCTAAATAGGTCTCACCTTGTTATTTGCTTTAGGTACTTTGATGTTTTGAAACTCAGAGACGTAAATCCAAATTTGAAGGTGCTTTTAGCAGCGGGCAGACTTATGGAACCGGCAGGAAGGTTTTTACCAGCAGTGGCGACTGACACCAGTCGCGCAACCTTCGCTAGAAATGTGGTCACATATGCTCGCAACAGAACTTTCGATGGTGTGAATATGGAATGGGCCAATCTTGCTGCCAATTCAGATTACGACAAAGCCAAGTTTTTGCTGCTTTTAAAGGTATACTTATAGATAACGTACGGGTGAAAACTAAACACACAAGAGCGTGTGCGCGCGCGCGCACACACACACACACACACATAAATATCAATATCAATGTCAATACATACATACATACGTACGTAAGTAGTACATGCCTGCCTGCCTGCCTGCACGCAAGCACGCACTCACGCACGCACGCAAGCACACACACACGCACCCACCCACCCACCAACACACACACATACACACATAAACACATAATCACATAATCAAATACACACATGCATACATGCAAACATGCATACATGCATAAATGCATACATGCATACATGCATCTATGCATACATGCATACATAAATACACACATACACACAAACACATAAATACACACATACACACAAACATACATGCACACATACACACACACATATACACACATACACACAGACATACAAGCAAACATACATGCACACATACATACACACACACACATGCGCATTACATTACATTATATACACGCATACACGCACGCACGCACGCACCCACACACACATACATACATACACACATACATACACACACATACACACACCGACCGAGTGACCGACCGACCGACCGACCGACAGACAGATAGACAGACAGACAGACAGACAGACATAGTTCACATACACATACACACAAGCGCACACACACACACATACATACATGCATACATACATACATGTATGTCTAAGAGGCGTTCATCTGAAATCCGTTCGTTGCGCGTCGCGCGTAATTGCTTAAGTTGAACATTATCATGTTTTAGTCATGTGATATGTACTGACCAATGAATAAAAGAGCACGTGCTCAGCTTCCCATGATGCATAGGTTCTGTTTCTGACCGCTGAGAATATGGCCAGATTGATCCACAATCCGCCCAAAGAAGCTCAAAGAGCGGTGATTCAGTTTCTTTTTCTTTTTTTTTTTGGTTATCTGAAAGATGTCGACCAGTGGACATTCATCGAAGAATGCAGGCAGCGTAAGGTAACAAATGTGTGTCGAAGACAACAGTAGCAGACTGGGCCCTTATGATTCGGAAAGAACGTCAGTTCACGACAGATCTTCGACTGCCGGGTCAAGCGCATATTGTTGCAACAGAAAAGACCATCACCATAATTGATGCAGCAGTACAGATGAACTCTTGTCGAAGCATACGTTCGCTAGCGAAATAATTTTGATGTGCCAACTGAGAAAATTCAAAAGTTCGTTCGTAAGAACCCGCAATATCAAAAGGTGTGTTCACAGTGGGTACCACGGATGTTGACCAACCACCTAGCAGAGGGACGCATTGGATGGTGTTTTAATCACTTGCTGCGTTACAGAGTGGAGGGTGATTATTCCCCTTCCGCATAGTGGCAGGCGAGTAATCATGGTGTCACCACTTTGGGCCGAGCAGCAAAAGAGAGAGCATGCAACGGAAGCATGCTGGATCACCAAAAGCCAAAAAATTCAAGTTAAAGGTTTCCGCTGGTAAGGTTATGCTGAACGAATATTTTTTACCATTAAGGACTATTGTTGGTCGACATTAAATAAACCATGGTGTCAACATTAACTCTACCCACTACTTGCAAACACTAGACAAGTTGCAAAATGCCATCAAGAATAAACGACCCGGCATGTTTTCTCAATGGCAGAAAGAGAGAAAAGAAACATCACAACAACAGAAATGAGATTCCTGAGAAGAATACTCAATGTACCAAAAAGAGATAAGATCAGAAATGAAGAAATCAGGACTAAAATGGGGGTTATAGCAGCACTAGATTTTATTAGAAAGCAGAAAGTCAAATGATTTGGTCATGCAAGTAGGTTACCAGTCAACAGCATACCACAACAAGCAATGATGTACAGATCAAGTGGAAAGAGAGGAAGAGGCCGACCACGTAAACGTTGGACAGAGCGAATGGCAGAGTCCGTGTGAATATCGATACATGAAACCCATAAGCGGGCACTCTCACGATGTTTATACTTCACCTCGACACCACAAGGTACAAGAGGAACATGATGAGATGAGATGAGATGATGTTTTCTCGCGATGTGATATTGTTGTACGATAATGCTCCTCCGCATGTCGCAAAGATTGTGCAGAAAGCATTAACAAGGAAAAAGTGAGAAATTCTGCATCATCCAGCCTATAGTCCTGATTTGTCACCATGTGATTTTCATTTGTTCGGACCTCTAAAAAAAGCTCTTAAGAGGCAACGATTTCAAACAGATGCAGACGTAATGAACGCGGTAAACACTTGATTCTGTGAGCAACCACAATCCATTTTTTTGCGGACGGCATTCGCCGCCTACCTAAGCAATGGGATGCTTGCCTGAATGCCTACGGCGACTTCTTCTGACCAACCCATGGTGCGTAATTAATTCAAAATGAATGTTTTGTTTAGTTTTACCACACATGTTAATGTTTCTTTCATGCTGTTGTAATAAAGCCATTGGAACTGGTTTCAAATGAACGTCCCTAATATATACTAGTGTAATTTAATAAGTAAGTCACAAATGGCTGTAGAAAAATAACTAAATATGATAACAACTTGAAACCAGTTTATTTTTATACATACAATGTCGCTTTATTACTTAACATAATTTCCACCAATACTGATGCACTTATCCTATCGTTTTATCAGTCCTCCCAAACCGGCTGCATAGAACTGTGCGCTCTGTTTTCTAACCCACGTTTTCACTTCGCATTCAGCTTCGGCGTCATTCGCGAAATGTCTCCCGCCAAGGTGAGTTGTCAGTGTTTATGCTGACAAATGTTTATACCGTTATGCGGTGAATATCTGGGCAGAAAAAGTTACGAGGATGAGTCAATATGGGATGGCCAGTAAATGAAAACAAAGCACGCAGTTCTATGCAGCCGGTTTGAGAGGACTAATAAAACGATGGGTTAAGTGCATCAATGTTGGTAGAAATTATGTTGAGAAATAAAGGGACAATGTATGTATAAAAATAAACTGGTTTTAAGTTGTTATCATGTGTAGTTATTTTTCTACATCGGTGTTGGTTCGCGTTGGTTAATGTTTTTGCCCGTAACGCGAGTGTGGATTCCCAGACGTGGCAGTGCTTAAGTGACATATTAGGTCACTAGAGAAATGTTATTTTCAGTGGTGATTTTAACGCTAAAGGCAGATCATCGGAAACATTTCCTCCAACACACAGGGGGAGGAACTCAAGACTGCACTTGAAACCATTGATCTGTTTGTATCAACAGTGGATGTGTCACCAGGACAGCAATCCGTCCAGATGATGAGGACAGTGCTATCGATCTGGCGATGGTTTCTCCTTCATTCATTACAGTGTGTAGATGGTTTGTCCTAGGGTACCATGACAGCGACCACACCCTTGCAGCATATTGGTGGAGACAGGCAGAACCAGGCAGCACAAGTCAACGGTCAAGAGTTTCTAGTATGACTGTACAGGCATTACGTGGTGAGCATAATAAGGCGCAATAAGGACAGGAAGCTTTAGGGCAAGAAAAAAGCTGGGAGCAGCCACCGTGGTGGAATTTGAAGGTGGAGAAGGTCAGGGTGGATAAGCGCAGTGCTGCAAGGAAATGGCAAAAATGTTAACAAAAACAGAGTTGCCCATCCTAATCCCTGCATGCACTTAGAAAGAGAGATGCACACAAAAGTAAGCTATTACACACACACACACACACACACACACACACACACACACACAAACTGGTTAAGGAGGTTAAAAGTGAAAAATGGGCAGAGATATGTCAAAGAGTAAGCACAGACATGTCACTGAAATTGTTCTGGCTATTACATAAAAGCATGAGTGAGGTTGTCAAGAACAAGAGAATTTCTGACTTCCAAGGCGCTGACCTCATCTGGCAGAGGACTGACGAGAACAAGGGCAAAGCCCTCTTCGAACGCTATCTAGAACAGAGCAACCAGACAGCCATGAGAGGCCGAAATTTTGCCAAGGAGGTCAAATCAGACAGGTGCAAGTCCCTGAATATTTCGGATGTAGACACATGACAGTGAAAGAAATCAAGGATGTGCTTTGACGATTAAAAAAAACAGCGTTACAGGGCCAGATGGCATAAGATACGACAACATCAATAGGTGTACCGATAACGAGCTAAAGAAACTAGCAGGCATTCACAACATAAGAATAGGGAGCGCAAGCATAAAGGATGAGTGGTTACAGTAATACACAGCTATCTGATTCCCTTGCCGAAGCCTGGCAATGACCACACAAAAATTCACGGATATCGAGTAATAACCATGCAGAATACAATAGACAAGAAACTGCTGGAGAAGATAATTGCCAGAAAAATATCAAGCCATCTAGAGAGGCAATGTGTTTTCCCACCTACCCTGGGAGGGTACCTTCCAAAAAGAGACACCTGAACCAAAGCAGCAGTTTTTTTCCCATGACGTCTATAGAGATTTCCACTCAGGCATTGAAACCTTTGCTGCAGCGATCGATCTTGAGGACGCGTAAAACAGAGTACAATTGGATTTCTTAATGATTCAGTTTCTTGAACTTAAGATGAGACCTTTCCTCCTTAGTTGGATCGCTGCAGCCCTTTTCCAACGGAAAGTAGTTTTCAGATGTGGCAGTTGGTCTTCAGAATAAACAACAATATATCCTGGCCTACCGCAGGGATCACCATTATCTCCAGTGCTGTTCAACGCCTACACTGTGAGAATCACCAGCGAGCAGATCACTGAACCGGGGAGGACACTGTTGTATGTCAACGATGTTTTAGTGTACCGTCAGGGTAAGGATAGATATTTGGTTGCTGTATAACTACATACCGAACTCAATCGCATAAGTACTTTGTGTGTTGAAGCTGGGGCAATGGTCAACCCAACAAAGGCAACAGTTATATGGTTCTCTTTGAATAACCATATTGTCAACACTTCAACACCAAGTGTAAATCTGTGTTCAGAGACTGTGGAAAGAAAGCAGGCAATGTATTACCTGGGGATACGTTTTAATCGAAACCTTGCTTATAATGAGCACATAGTCCAGGTGATAACAAAGGCCAAGTCAAGCCAGCGTTCGCTTTGCGTTGGGGCGAGTTAGGGTTGTTGCTCACGAGTTAGAGTTGAGTCCGTGCGAGTGCAGGCTGGTTTCTCAGCGAGTGCGATATTCTAGTGGCAGAAATTATCTATTGTCACTGTCCAGCAGCCCTAAATTTATTGATCGCTGGCACAATCATCATTGTGTCTAACACTCTGCAGTACATGTGTAGGGCTGGATTCTGTTTACGGCGCTCGGCCACCTGTACATTTCCATGAGGTGTTCTATAAGTGTTCTTGGGCTCCAGTTCTTCACAGTTCACAACAGCTACCTCATTAAACACTGAACGCAGCTCAAGTATCACAACGCAATTCGTATTTTAAATCTTATATTGACTCCATGTGTGTAACAATTCACAACAGCGTTTACCCAACATTTACACAACACCTAGAGTCTATACGAATACATCATTAACTACACTTGTGGTGGCACAGTATATGGCCGTACTACACGGACTATAGACCCGTGTCCCACTCGATCCATGGTTATAGCCCCAACTGATAGCTTAGACGAGAGTTCTCCCCTGCCCTATTTCCGTGCAATGCATGGACTTCAACTTGCTTGATGTTCAGGCTAACTGCGTAAACCTCCAGTTTGTATGCATCACGTGCCTCTTGACCTAGTTAGGGACTCACCCCCGCCATATTGAATAAATGTACAATTTTGTTTTCATATATATATTTACCATTGTAAATTCCATCTAATATTTTAAGAACCTAGACATTCAAATCAAAATTCTATTATTTAATTAATCTTGATTTGTCAGTAATCTGATACTGTACTTGAACTATAACTTGAAAATCTGTGAAAACAAGAATCTATTATTTTCCTGAATACAATTCATAATCTTTAATTATCATTTATCTATCATCTAGCAGTTATTCTCAATCTAGTGAACGCCTTTGGAACATCAGTTAGTTCGCCACATATGGTATCCTGTTCTTTCAACAACAAAAAATACAAACAAACAAATAAACAAAAGCAAAAACAAGAAGAAAATAAACCTGTCATTTACTGCCAATATAGTTCCTTGCGGTGTATTGCAGAGGGGTCTTTGAGCCTCAGGAATTAAAGCCGCCTGGCTAACACAGTCGCGGTGAACTGTGCAGGTTGGGATTTTCTTTTTGCCCCCGACAGAAAAAAACTCACACCTTACCGAGGATTAGAATCCGGGCCTCTTGAAGGAGAGTCCGGCGTTCTAGCCACTAGGCCAGCCGCTCTTCGGTATGCTGTTCTATTGTACCAATAGGGCACCTTGACAGTTGCTAGTGTTTTATGGTGGCTTTACTGGGTTAATCAACATTCAACCCTATCTGTCAACATTACCACTCACTTGCATTATTTCATGTCAGAGCTGCCAGGATTAATATAAATGAGTTACATATTACAAGAATGTGATAAGGTTTTAAGGTTTTCTTAATATTTTCGGCATCCTCATCCATACACTCTGCAATGACCTTTAGAATATAGACTCTTCTAGAGATACATAACAAAACGAATATATATATATATATATATATATATATATATATATATATATATATATATATATATATATATATATATATATATTGGTCAGGTCTTAGTCAGATATGACTGAGCTACCGTATGACAGTAGACGGTACTACCTGCTTTCTGTCAGCGCCGAATGTTGGGCGGCGCTTACCAAACCCGACACCCCACATTGTGCCAACGGCTTCGGGCGGAAGAGCGCAATTGGGAGGGTACTAGCCTTATCCTGGTGTGAGGAAATGCAACCCAAAGACAAAATAAGTCATGGCAGGGCAGACCAGGCCCTAAGCCTTGGTTGGCAGCTGGTCTAGGATCGAAGCTCCGACAGGCGGACAGTTAGAGCATTGCTTTGCTGATCCGGCAGCTTCTGCAGCTTGTCTTGTTCCAGATGTATAGGTGTTAACTTTCCTCTGGAGTGAACTAGGCAGGCCCAGAGAGGGATCATGCTGCATGGGCAACACATGGTTTCTTTATTTTAGCCCAGGCTTTGTGCTATGGAGAGGCAATAACTCCATCCCTGGTCTTAACCGATCTCGGAATCAAAGCGAGAGGCAACTGTTACGGGTTATAAGTCCTTGTCAGTTGGCGTAGACATGGGGCGCCACGCGTTGCCTCTGACGGTGGGAGACACCTACAAGTGTCACTGATCAGCTACCGCCCGCCTCAAGCTGGGCAGCCCCCGGCCAATTGGGTGCTGATCCGCCACAGCCTGCCTGCTTCAATGGGTGCTTGGGGCTAGGACAAAATCTGAATCGCAGGCTGTAAAACCAATGCACTAGGTACTAATAAAAAGAATAATAGAAACCTCAAGCTACGGCTTGCAACCTGGAACGTGAGAACCATGTGTCCAGGATTTTCCACTGACTTGACAAATATTGACGATGTTAGAAAAACGGCTGTGATTGATGCTGAACTCAATCTTCTTAACATTGATATTGCTGGCCTGCAGGAGACTCGCCTCGCTGAGGAAGGGTCACTCAGGGAATATAATTACACCTTTTTTTTGGAAGGGAAGAGGGCAGGCAGAAAAAGGCAACACGGTGTGGGCTTTGCAGTGAAGAATTCGCTACTGGGAATGATTGATATCCCAGCTGGAGGTAATGTTGCTTCTTCGATGTCCAGTCGGCGTCTGCCCTCTAACGTGTATCGATCGGACACGGGCTGTAACTCTCCTCGAGCTTCTCGTGGAACAGGTCCTGGCACGCAGTAAGGGGGTTCCACCTGTGTCCTCAGAGCTGTAGGCGAACTGACCTATCCTTCTCGAAGGCTCTAGATTGTTCGAGCATTCGAGTGGGTCTCTTTAGTTCCCTTGTATTGGGGTTATGTCCCTTCTCTGATTCCCTTCTATCTTTATGCTCCTACCGACTCCATGTGAGACTCTGACAATATATATATATATATATATATATATATATATGTGTGTGTGTGTGTGTGTGTGTGTGTGTGTGTGTGTGTGTGTGTGTGTGTGTGTGTGTTTCGGACACATACTTACTAGTCCCTACTTGGTCGGCGTGTATCTCCAGTCTCCATTGTTTAAGAGAACTAGAGTGTAACAATGCTATGAGTTTCAAAATGTCCCCTGGGCATCCTCATGCAGTTCCTCATTTATCCCATAGGATAAGCATCTTGCTACCCACTCTCCGTGCATTCTTTCAGGCACCGCGTCAAGGCACGCTTATATCCTGGAAGTGTATCGCTTTAAGCTATTTAAGCATCGTGTTTTATCATTGACATTTATTATCATTCCTATTTGGCGTCGTTGATACAGCTTATATTCAACAGATCTCGTTGTCATCAGTAAATATTAAGACCATTACTTCTCGCTGACCGCTTTTCCAACTTGAGCATTACCATCCTATTTGAACCTGTGATAACATTCCTCATATCTTCTTTACCAAGCGTATATTCTTCTTGTTCTTTTCCAATTCCATATATATTATCAATATAAAAGTACTTATATTATAATGCACTCTCTATATATAACCAATCTATTAAGGAACTACTTAATTCGTGAAATAATAAAACACAATAAGAAATTCCTTCCTTTAAATTAATCTATCACAGAATCCATCAACAAACATCATGAATAAATATACCATGATAGTAATAAGCAACCTTTATACTCATTAATGCACTTTATAATCTATACGTAGAATCAGAGGGGAAAGAAGAACCTGTTAAGCTTGACTCTAGTCTGACTTTGTAAAGAAACATGAATGGTGTAGCATAGGTCGGAGCGAAAGCGTAATTGAAATACATCTACTTGTATCGTTTATTTAATTATTCAGTCGCTGGAGATTTTTCCGCAACAGACGAGCAATATCTCCGGCGGGCCTATTCTCGCTGGTCACGAGATCCGCACAGTGGAAGGATGGGAGATTTGCTCGCAACAGACGAGCAATGTCACCGACGGACCCTTTTCCGGTGGTCGCAAGATCCACACGAGTCAGGCGGGGAGTCTGTTGATAGTACACGCTTTCACATGTCCAGACACTTGCGATCGACAGATGTACGCGTCCTATGGTCCAGGCGCGTACGAGACCCTCACATGGGGGACTTGGCTGAACGCCTCTAAGTCAGGTTCCATGGTTTCCAGGGTCTTGCCACCACATGCGACCTGCTCGTGGACACAAGATCTCGGAGGTTTGACAATGAGCCACCAGCGTCTGAAGCCTATCTTGTTCCAGACGTACTGGTTATCCATTCCCCTGCAATAAACAAGGCAAGGCCGAGAGAGGGAACATGTCGTTTGGACACCACATGTTCTCTGAAGCTCTGCCCAGGCACTGTGATGGAATTTTGGGCACATACTAACTCACATACTTTGGTCTATCAAGACTGTAAGGTGCCACTCATATATATATATATATATATATATATATATATATATATATATATATATATATATATATATATATATATATATATATATATATAGATCCCTAATATATCAATCGATAAATTTACTCTATTTACTCCATTAAAGAAATCATTATAAGTTCACTACTAAAATATATTCTTTTCAAAGTATAATTCACAGTATTCATCAGAGTATATCAATATTAAATATCAAATGATAATACTAATCATGTATTCATAGGAATAATAATTACTGCTTATAATTTAAATTTACCATTTTTATGAACAAAATAAAATAAATTTCTTTAATCAATGAATTAATTAATAATTAATCTGTATATAATTACATAACAATCTCATTTAGCAATACAGCTACTTTTCCGATAAATCGTATTTTCTCCTCACGGAACAATTTCCATCTGTAACTCCTGTATGGCTTTATGGCACAATAAATAAGGGTTAGTAACACATGAAATGAACCCAAAAAATATTATTATTATAACTGTACATTAATTCACAGTTCCTCCATACCTGAGTATTCCCATGCTACTAACCAACATTGCTATTATCAAACCTACAATGTACGATTGCCGCCATACCGCGAGCCCGAGCCAAGCTCACCATATGTTAGCAAAAATACCTCACTTGTTGTCAATATCACTGTGGTTTTACCTATTCACACCTTAGTTTAACATACAAATTTTTCATAAAAGCAAAATTATAAACCAATGTTTCATACGATTATCTGAACCACTGCTCACCGTCACAGACCATCATCGAAATAAAACAGATAAATCATACTGTGACCAGCCGCACACTTTTTCCAACTTTCCATATGATTAATTCCGTCTTCCCACCGTGAAGATGCACCCGTCGATACATAGAGGTATGTCATAATCTTCACCCATCGACAGAGCCTCCCCATCAATGTTCGACGAAACCATGTATGCTTTCCCTTCTATTTAATGCCTTCCCCCGTCGATAGCTCCACCGATGCAGTTCCCAAAAGAGAGATATATCAGATGATACAAAACAGGCACCGCATCGTCAAAGCAATACTAGGATATTAACTGATCCGAAATGAAACCCAACAAGTTTGTTACATAACATCAGTCCGAAATCCAACAACTATTATCCAACAAAACTTTAGTTATGCTCGACCTCAACACGCGCCGATACTCTCCCATTACTTGACACATCGATGTCGCATCACATTGACTAGCTTTTATAGTTATATACAACAACACCACGGCAACTCTGATATATCACCGACCCGAAAGGAAATCGTTTCACTTATCAGAGGTCAGACCTTATCATGCACAACTTCTATAAAACACCGTAAATGTTATCTATTATCATGCAAAAATTATGCATAACTTCGCAACCACTGAACGTAAATATTATTGTACAATTTAAATAATCAACAATTATAACAAAAAATTCAATCAACACTAATATAATTCCTGTATTAGTTTATACTCACACACCCGGTTCTCTCTTAGTGTTAATGTGTCAAAATTATAACCCAACTAAAATAAATTATACTGATAAAATAAATTCATTAAATTATTGATATGTCCAATATTTAAGTAATAATATAATATATAACCCACAATAATTTATAATAACTATTAAATCTTAACTGCACACTAATAAATATATATTATTTAACACTCCATTACTAATTTATCAAATAATATTTATTTTTAATAATAATAATAACATATTATCTAATTCTTGAATTTTATCACGTATTAATAATAAATTAAATCCTCTAATTTGAAACCCAATACAATTAAATATTAATTATTTTTATCAGACAATATTAATTCTATAAACAAGTAACATCAAATAACTAGAATACAAATATACAACATCTGTCGGATATGTTTGCGTAAACCCCAAAGAGGTAAAGGATACTAAGTCCCTCTTTCCTAATGTGATCCTGCCCGTTATAATTAATTAAACTAGCACTGGCTCAAATGCTTGATTTCATATCTAGAGTTTCGGAGATCCAAGGAATTCCTCCAGGAAACAATGAAAATTTTCCAGAAGTCCCACAATATCCTCTTGTGAGTTCCTTGCCTCTCCTCTCTTAGCTAATTAATTAATATCTAGGGTGTGTCTTATTGAACTACATGACACGACAAGAAAACACTCATTGGAGGAAATTAGCTCTTTTCATAATTTATTAAACATAAACATGGTTTATGGTCATTCATTACATAAAAAACATCAATTCCATTTTAAAAATGGTATTATGTGTATCTATATGAACTAGTGATTCATGACAGCCCACGCTTTCCGGCATGGCACATGACTGATATGTTCTTATTATCACCAAATACAATTAAAAATTATTACATATACCTAGATACCATAAATATACATTTAACTGACATCTGTTTATATAGAAAACACATAGTGATCATATTTCATTCATATACTGTGTATGAAACTGCTTGTAAACATATTGTTTTACTTCAGGGTGACTGGATCCATGATGCCATCAATTCCCTGATCTTGTGTTGATAAAGTCCTCATAATGACTGTTACTTCTATACCTGGGTATAGAATAGTGTTTGTGTTCACTACACTCCAGTGCAAATATGTGTAATCTAAGTTACTTTTCCTCTTGGGCTAAGGAAACTGCTTGCAGATGGATTCCTTTTGGAATAATGTTCTGCATCACTCTGTCCAGGTACTTCACTCAAAAAGAAAAGACAGGCCTGGATCTAGATGGATATAATAAGTACCTGGAATTCCAGCATCAAACAAATCTACTGATATCATCAATATGAACATTAGATATGTAAGACTGTAAAATTTACAATAAACAACATGAGTGTAACATGAGTGATATTAAATACAGATGGGTGTCATGCTTAAAAGTGCACTAAATTATTAATTAGTGTTTCATCCACCACAAGTCAGGACACAAAACCAAGTTCACATATTTAATGTCACACTGGACTCACCACATGAATGCTTTCACCGAATACACAAGATTATGATACACATCGAGAACTATTCAAGATACCATGTGCTCGTGTACTGTTTCTCTTACAAATTAAACTAAGTCTTATAAATCCTAAATTAATCACACACTCCTAAATCACTGTTGATTTAGCTTACCTTCTAACGGAGTGAAATGTATTAACCTAGGTTTAATGCTTTTACATTCATAGAATCTACATAACTAGAAGAAAACACCTCCACAATTGTTTTACCTCGTGCAGTTTATTTATGAACTCTGACATCTTAAAGACGTGTTTTAGTCTCTCTGGAAATAAGTTCTTAAGGACTAACCATGTTGATACAACACTTCACTTATCACATTTTGGGATTTTGGGAAAGGATCACGACTAACGTTATATATATATATATATATATATATATATATATATATATATATATATATATATATATATATATATATATATATATATATATATATATATATATAATAGTGTTCTTACCTTCAACAAATTCGAGTGTCTTCTTCACACATAACGTCAGCAGATTTCAGGTCCTAGACTTGTTTTTGTGTTTCCAGGTTCACTGGCTTTATATTTATTGGCTGGTGCTTCGTCTCTTCTAATATTATTTTATAGTGGAAATAGTATATTATGGATACATTTGCATATGCTACCATGCCGGCAAGCTAAGGGGTCCTTCTTCTGTTACATTGGTTCGTGAAGGTTCTTGGTTCTTGGTTTGAGTACACTGACCTTTTGCTGGTGGCCATGCCATCTTAAAGTGTCGTTCGTCTTTATTTCGACTATGACGTCACGTCCAATCACGACTCTTGTTTCAAACTATCTTAGCAATATTGCTGTTCGTTTTAGAAATCCGCGCGATTTCCACTTTGGGTGATATAAATGTATCCTTTGTCTTAGCTCTCACGCTAAGCCTTTCTTTCCTCTACTTTTAAATTTCAGTACGTTGGTGATTGTTGGCGCTTGTTGTAAACTGGAGGGGTAGTGCGGGAAATTTAAAAACAGCGCCATGACGGTTTTCAAGAAGTATACCACAACAACTAATCAGCAAACTAAAATGTTAATTTAATATTTTAAGTAATTGATATCAAAAATCATAATCAGAAAATTTTAATTATGGATTCATTCTGATATATCCAGTCCTATGATCTTGTTAATATATTAGTAACGTAAGGATAATATAAGCCGGTTAATTAAATTATGCAATCTATAAATTCATTCAATTAACTAATATTAATAACTCTGTTCTAACACTTAATCTATATATATACTAATTACTTTACAAAATCCTGTGTTTACAAAACTATTTCCTACTACCTTACTGATATATGTCGGTCTATATGGTCGAGGGGTTACACGACTTTCTTCGTATTCCCGTTTATCCGCGCAGGGTCTCGCAGTGCGCGAGAATTGGAAGCGTTTCTACCCGCGCTGGTGACTTACGGGATAAATGAGCCGGCCGCTTAGAAAGCAATGGCAAACTACTGAGCGTAATCTTTCCAAGAAATCAACAATCAGCTGAAAGATGCTGATGGTGACAGCGATGTCCTGTAAAGGATACGCAAAACATTTTTTAACTGCTATATTCTACTATTCTAATTAATTTATAATACTTAGCATTAATACATGTAATACTTAAACCAACAGCGATCCCTTATGTAAAATTTATCAATGTGTAGACAAATGATATATGATCTGTAGGATCTAGTATGTAACAATGATCAATGTGTAAACAAAAGGTATGTGGTCTTAATCTTCACCTCCTCACCTCCTCACCCCTCCCCCAACCCGAAGTAACATTCATCAATGTGCAAACAACCTATGTGATAAAGAGTGTATGGCATTGGTTTTGTTTCCCGTACACATGTATCTACTGTGCTCGCCATAAATGAGGCGCTGGAACCTCTTGCCCCCGGGTAGATTGGGCCCGTTATCTATTACAGCAGCCAATCTAGTAGATGGAAAACTCCGATTATACACCCCCAAGTTTAAGGTAGACCGACGTGCCGAGGACTGAATGGCCACGGGTGAGCTGGTCGTGAACGTGGAACGTCTGGTATGCGGGCGGAGCGGCGCCAGGCGTAAGGACTCCTGAAGGACATCCCCCGCCCCTTCCCTAGCAGGCAGGCTCTACTAGGGTACCGCAATATCCACACTTTGTGTATATGGTATTATTTAAACAAGGGAATCGTCGCCGGAGCTACGGAGCACGTGCTCGGCGCTTGACACATCCTTCAGGGGCTAGCGAAGAGAGAGTGTGGAGGAGAAGACGAGGAAATTGTGTGAGAAGAAGGCATAGAAATAGGGGGGGGGGGGCAGGCGCCAGGAAGAACAAGACGAAATGTGGAGAGACTAGGTTTCAACCATGTTAGAGTGGGATATTGGAACTGTCGTAGTGCCAGGCAGAGAGGTCCTGTATTGGAGAGGCTAATGTATGATTTTGATGTCCTCATGCTCCAGGAGCTAAATATAGACAAATACCATTGCCCTGGGTACGCCATTATATAAACCCTACTGGGCAGATGAGACATGGGCAAGGTCTGCTGGTGAAGGAAGGAGTGAAGCATGTGGTACTTGACTTGAGCCAGTGGAATCACAGTGCAAGAGAGGTCCAGAGACAAGAGAGACAAATGGACATTGGGGGGCTTAAGTTGGAACTTCATAAATGTATATGCAACAGTGGACTGTTTTGTCAGAAAGGAACACTGGGGCTGGCTTAAGGAATTGGAGGAATTACCAGGTGATAGGCTACTCATATGTGGAGACTTCAATGCGAGGAACAGAGATTGGGACAGCAGTGGAGAAAACCATCAGGGAATTGCCTTCGCGTATGCCATTGTGGACTCAGATGTGGTCTGCATAAATGATGGTAGGCCGATTAGTATGGCAATGAGGCCTGGCGATGCAGACACAGCTATTGACTTGGCACTTGTCTCCCAGTCATCAGTCCTTGATGTAAAGTGGACTGTTTTGAATGACCATGGGAGTGATCACATGCCATGCTCAGTCCTGATCTCTAAATCCAGGAAAGTTAAGGCTAGGAAGGCGCGCAAGATCTTCCGGTATGAGTGGACCGACAGCCTTCTTGGACGCCTCAGACAGGGGGCATGTAACAGGGCTGTTAAATTTCCTTTTTTGCAACCCCCATGGTGGACCCCAGAAGTAGACCAGCCTTGGAAAGCAAAGAGAGCTGCAGTGAAGCAGCTAAGGAAGGTGCGACAGACACTCAGAAGCTCACGAGAGGAAGTGGACACTGCGGAAAATGTCAAGAAAGACAAGGTGGAGGTTTTCAAGCGCTGTGCTGCAGAGGCCAAAAAGGCAAAATGGGAATGTTTCATGAATGAGATTAGAGGTGATAAAACACTGCAAAAATTCTTGAAACTGCACAGACAAATACGAAGAAAAGATCCGTCTATGACAGTGGGAACAATGTATAGAGATGATTGGTGTGCGCGTGACAACAGACAAAGAGAAATGGGAGGCGGTTCTCCAGAGATTTTTAGAGCAGAGCAATCATGATGATGTGAACACCAGGGATGCAGTTAGAGAGGAGTTATCTGGCACCATAAAGAATATGCATTATGAAGACATCATACGAGTTGAAGATGTTAAACACAATCTGAAAAAGTCAAAAGACACGGCATCAGGGCCTGATGGAGTCAGGTATGGCCACGTGAAGGCTTTGAGCGATGTAGACCTGAACTAGATGACCGACTGCTTTAACCAGAGCATTAGGACAACATCAGTACCGCAGGATTGGGTACACAGCTATCTCATCGCTCTCCCAAAACCATTCAAGGATCATTCAAAGCTTATCGGCTTTAGGATCATCACCCTTCAAAATACATTTAGGAAGGTTGTAAAGAAAATAGTCACTGTCAAGCTGCAAGAGTTTTTTGAAAGGGGGAACATCTTCGAAGAGGCCTGGAGAGCTACAGGCCAGGAAAAGATACCAGGTCAAATGCAGCCACTTTTGCCTTTGACGTTTATGAGGGGTTCCAGAGTAGACAGGAAACGATGACGGTAGCGCTTGATTTCGAGGATGCGTACAATAGAGTTCGATATGATATGTTGATGACCGCACTGATGGAGAAGGGGGTCAATCCCTGGTTGGTGAACTGGATAGCGGCCGTCCTGCATTCTCGTCGGATTGCTCTCCGTCTGGGTGCATGGACCTCAGAGCCACATATTTTAACCCCTGGACTACTACAGGGATCCGCAATCTCACCGGTGTTCTTTAACGTGTATACGAGCAAAATTGCAAACCTAGAAGCACCAGGGGTTGGAGGATACTAACATTTGCAGATGATATTCTTGCATATAGGCAGGGGAGAGATAGGGAGCAAACAGCACAGGAGCTACAGGCGACAGTAGACAAAGTGATTGACTGGTGCACTGAAATGGGTGCTGTCATCTACCCGGAAAAGGTAGCTGTTTTGTGGTGCTCTCTGGACAACAGGATTGTGAGAGCTGATGTCCCAAGCCTCACGATAGATGGTGGATGCGTCAACAGAGAGAACAAACTGAAGTATCTGGTAATTACATTTGACAGGAGCCTGTCCTTCAAGGACCATGTGGAGACGGTTGTGACAAGATCTCAAAAGGGACTCAACGCACATAAAACTATGGCTGCAATGGACACAGAGCAGAGAATGCTTTTCACACTATACCAGCACTTGATCCTCTCAGTGAATGATTATGGACTAGGACTGCTCACTGTCTCAAAGAGTCAGCTGGTGAGATTGGAGCGCATACAGAACGAGGCCATGCGGGTCATTCTGGGATGCACCAGAGACACCCCAGTAGTGTGTATGCGTTACATCCTTGGTTTGCCGACTGTTGCTGGTAGGCTCAAGGTGTTGCAGGCGAAGGAATACCTCAGAGTAGCTGCTGACAGATCACCCGTTGCATGAGGCGCTGGATGCAGTTAAGGGCCAGCGACTGATAAGAGGGAAATCATGGATGGCTCAGGCGGAGGATACGATCAGACAGGTGTGCATCTTGGAGAACATTAGGCGAGGAGAGGAGTAGGTCAGAGTGCCAGTGGAGCGGTTAGACTTGTGCCCTGTTATAATCACATTGAGCCGGGAGTGCAGGAAGTGGCCAGCAGGGGCCACGGAATTGGCAATCCAGCAACTAAATCAGGATAATGCTCGCCCGGATGATGTGATTATCTACACAGATGGTTCGATGTTGAGAGGTAGTAGAAGTGCCTGGGGGTTCTTTGCAAAGGCTAGTAGTCGACGTTTGGTGCAGGAGAGCCTGGCATATGATACCACAACATATAGCTTAAGAATGGATGTGGAGGCAGTCAGTGCAGCTTTCAGCTGGATGAAGAATACGATATACACACACATCGTGATTGTAACTGATTCAGAAATCATGCTGAGTAGGGTGAGGACAGGCAAGTTTCCTGCAGAGTGGCTTGCTTTGCTTCGGAAGTCACGGATGGCAAACATCGTCTGGATCTTTTCTCCGGGGCATTCTAGTGTGCTGGGGAATGAACAGGCAGACAGATCGACTGGCTCTGCAAAACTTAGTGTAGTATTGATGCATTATAAGGCAGCCGTGGTTGCGGCCTTTTGGGAGCACGTGTACACTTCGGAGGAGCAAATGGATCACCATGTTATGGCACGAATGCGACAGCGAGGAGCGACAAGGAGATCTGGCCATTGCTCGACGCTTAGAGGAAAGGCGAGACGCACATATAATCAGATTGCTACTGGTATTATTGGGGTTGGAACTCTTCGCTGGCTTCTGAGGATGGGGATGGAGCGCTTATGGGAATGCCCCGAATGCTGTGATGTCGGTTCCTAAATCAATCAATCAATCAATCAATTTATAATACTTACTACTTTTTAATTTCACATAAACAAATATACCACACTATAGTAACTAATCACTTAATCTCACCAGTAATCGGTTTCTTTACATCCACTAATTATATATTGACATTTTCCAGTCTAACTCATTAATCTAACTGAGCGCAAGAATCTGCCTATTCGTAATTACAATATTTCTATTATAACCGTTTTAATCTTTCACAATATATATTTCTAAACAACACCTTTGTAACTATAAGAATCTTCCACATAATATTTTCCATAACTATGGCATTTTACTACATTCTAAAGTCCAATTAATCGAACTAAAACAAGTTCATTATACTAGACAGTTCGTTATTATCACATTGTTCTTATTATTTTACATTATATCACTGTTACTTTTTAAAGTTTTCTCGAATTACACAATGTTTAACAACGGTTGTCCCGTCCAGTGGTCAGGTTTCGATGTACACCAATAGTCTACCAATAGCAATCTCCGTGTTGACTATTTGACCCCCCTACTCAGCTGTATTTAGAGTCGCTCCCGTGTTGACCCTTCAAACCTCTGTTCCGTCTTTGAACACTAGGTCGAGTCTGGATATGTTGTTCTCCACTGTATTGTGTCAAACCTCTGATGTATATGCTTGTATTATGTGTCCATTACGATGGTTGTGCTTGACTCTATATGACTGCTGATTCCTGAAGTTTCTTTAATCTTCACCAATTTTGAAGCATTGTTCATATTGGTATTACAAATTCGTAATTCTTAAAGTAATTAAATAACAATATTATTTCGCTCTTTCAATGTGGGTAGTGACATCTATTTCACAACATGTCTCGTATCAACTTACAAATGGATGCCTCTGGAACAAACAATGCCTAGAGTTTCGAACGAAAGTTTCTTGAACACAGTAAGGTCGTCTGTATGAAGCACAAATTCTTGGTTCTTTAACGTTTTTTAAATCTGTTCTTTATATAGCGTTTTAACACACTCAGTTATCAGCTCTTTACTTTTATGTTATATAATTTTATGTGTTTTTGTTACTGTGAATTTTGCAGTTAATGCCTCCGACTTCAGATAGTTGGTATTCTCTATATTTCTGCTTTTTTCCCCTTCTTTTCAAAGGCTCTTTTATCTAGCGTGTTATTTTCCCGGAATTCGAGTCCACTTTGAGATCCCATGTTGCCTGCGTCCACTTTGTGTTGGGGCGAGTTAGGGTTGTTGCTCACGAGTTAGAGTTGTGTCCGTACGAGTGCACTCAGGAGTAGTATACAATGTGGTAACTAATTATCAAATATGGTGCAGCACCATATTTTTTACTATATAAAAATCCACCACAGCAAGCGACACGTCACAAAAACGGACCTCATTTTCAAGTGATGCAACCCATGAATAAATAATTGAACGTATTTATGCACTGTTACTTCCCTTTTTTGAGAATTTCTTTTTTTTTTTTAATTTAATAACTACTGATAGCATTGATTGTAGTGAGCGAGACTATCATCATACTATTGATGCTGTTAAGGTACAGTGCTCTTCCTCCTCGGTTGCTTTTTCATTTTTTTCTCGTCTTCTTTCGTTATCTGTATTAAGCATAAGCACTATCATCATTCCATTGGTCATGTGTAAGAGATAAGGCCTACAGTGCATTTCCTCGGGGTGGTATAGGGGCGGGTGGGCGTGGGGCTGGGAGTTCATGGGTGTCGCGCTGGTGTCGGCGTGTGGGGTAGGACTAGGCAGTTCGAACCTCGAGCCATGACAGGTGTCATTTGAAAAAACGTAATAGGTAAGCATGTATATATGGCAGCTATATGATCTACAGAGGGTCGTAGTGGTGTAAACACTATCATCATACGGGTTACAAATGAAAACATTAAACAGTAAAAATGACCGATATTATTGATTTTAGTGAGTATATCTTAGTGAAACTCGATGGTAAGGGGTGGGTAGCGGCTATTAGTGGTTTGTAGAGTGTCACAGTGGTTTGTTTACTATCATCATACAGGTTACAAATGAAAACCGTAAAACGTAAAGATACCCGATATTAATGATTTTAGCGGGTATAGCTTAGTGAAAGTCGTTGGTGAGGGGTGGGTAGCGGCTATCAGTGATCTGTAGAATGTCGTAGTGACCTATACACTATCATAACACAGGCTTCAAATAAAAACATTAAAAAGGTAAAGATGGCCGTTATTATCGAATGTAGCGAGTATCGTTTAGTGAAATTCGTTGGTGAGGGGTGGGTAGCGGCTATTAGTGATCTGTAGAGTCTCGTAGTGGCATATACACTATCATAATACAACCTTTGAATTAAAACATTACAAAGGTATAGATGGTCGGTATTATCGGATGTAGCGAGTATGGCTTAGTGAAATTCGTTGGTAACGGGTTTGTGAGTGGAGGAAAGGTTAGATAGGTGCTTCTGATCATTGTTAAGGGTGGTCGAGTGTGGTAGATAAATACGTCCGTTCCTTGATAATAGCCAGAGGGTAAGACTCATATTAAAGTCTAAAAATTGAACTGAGGGTGACCGGATGGATGACTCATCACGGGGCTATGTCGGTACGGTGAACATAGTGAACGTGTTCAGACATGTCTTTAGGGAAAACCGGAGGATGACTCAGAGCGTGCTGACCACATAACGATACACATGGGTAATGGTCACATCGGAGCAAGTATGGGTCTGCTTCCGGTCGCATTGTAATGACTACAATCAGACCACGTGCTCACTGGCTAAAGCCGGTAAATGATGGCATCGCATCCGATCACACGTTGTAATGGATAAACCATACCACGTGGCTAAAACTGATAAAAGATGGCGCTGTATCCGGTCACATGTCTTATGGGATACAACCGAAACACATGACTAATGACTCATCCGATAAAAGATGGAGTCGCACCCGGCCACATGACCAGGCAGTGCATAATATTCTGTTGAGTCATTCTACGTCGGCAGATATCGTGTATATAGCGTCCACCATTCACCGTCTAGAAGTACCGGTCTCAGTGAACAGCAACCAGTTCACAATGTTACAAGTCGCTAACGGTAAGTTGGCTTTTTGATAATCTTTCACATTTTCGGTGTATTTCTCTAAGTAGGCATATGGGTAACACCAGCAATGTCCCACACAGGAACGCGTCGAGCATTGATTTTTGTCGTTGCCAATAGCAACTAATGATACAGCCGAGACACGAGTGTAATGACCCAGTAGGTAAAAAAAAACAGAGGTGATGGAAGACACCAACGTGGAAACTAACCCACAAAATAGTCCAGAGGGGGACAGAAATTCGTTCTGGTGCATGTGTGGTCGGCGATTGCCACGACTAGAGATTGTCTTCTTCTGTCAACTGGTCGTTATATACACTGTCATTGGCGTATCGCTATTCAATCTGTCTCGAGACAGCGTCGACGCAATCGAGGGCAAGTTGTGGATAGCTCTTCTAAGCAGCTGTCTGGGATACATGCTACCAAACCCTAAAATATGAGCTTTTACGTGACATCGCCGAACATGTTTCCTCAGAACACACCAGGTCACTATTTCGTCAAGTTACCGCAGACTATCGAGGTGAGTCAACATTTTGAAGTGGGTCTGGCCGAAATTCAATTCCCCAACTACTACTGCAATGTGCTAGAGAATGAAGTGTGGCTAAGATTTCATCCCGACAACCGGTAGAGTGAAAAGCAAGGCGTGTCCACCCGGGCCTATATGTTCACCAGACGCGTTTATAGCTGCACTGAATCGACTAATGAAAGATCTGAAGGCGGACGAGCAGCTCTGTGTTCTATTCCATTTCGACAATGCATCAAAGAAAGTCATCGTGAAAATGCTCGAACCCGGGGCTACTATTACATTTAGTGAGAAGTTGCAAGAGATACTAGATACAATTAAAGGTGAAGGGGCGTTAGACCTGAATAACGACCTGCAAAATGTCTACTGCGATCTCATTGCGGCGAGACCAGTCGGAGACGTCATGGTCCCACTACTAAGGACGGTTCCAATCATGAATCAGCGCTCGACCTCAGTGATTCGCGCCTACGACAAACCTCACTATATACCGCTGAGTCACTACTCCTTCGACATGGTGGAAATACTTCTAACCACTGATACGGGCCCAAAGGTCCCATTCACTACCGGGACTTCAGTGCTGACGTTACATTTTCGAGTTCGGAATAGATCAGACCTAAAATAATGGTGAAATATGTGGCGTTAAGTCGAAACCCCAGACTGTCTAAGGACATGATGTACCTGACACTCAGATGATTATCTTTCACATTTTCGATGTGTTTCTCCAAGTAGGCATACGGTTAACCTAACAATACTAGTATAATACTAGGAATATATGGTGCTAGACGCATATATCTGAAGAGACAAGCCATTTGAGTATTAAATCACCTGCATAAAACAAAATTGTTGTAATATACTTACAGTCCTGTCTGTAATAGCTGACCAGTCCTCAATACGAAGAAAACTACAGTGGGTGTGAGGAGACTGTATATGTATATCACTGGTATTCTGACTTCACAGACTGTAGCTCACAGTGACTACAACGCAAGTAACACGGCGCCTTCTACGCTATCTATTTCATCATGGTTAGAGGTCATGTGGCGAGCATGACCCGCATTCCCAGCCCAGCTAAAACATACAGCAGGTCAACGAGCGGGACAGTAGAACGCTTAGTCGCGCCATATGGACAGCCACGTCAGCGTAATCTGAAACGCTTGACCTAGGAAACTGGTTGAAACCGGGTTTACGCATGGCTCAAAAACTAGTATATAAACCCGAGGCTGGTAACACTGAAGCATTGTGATCAGAAGATTACTACAGACCTCAAAACTGTGCATGCTAACTGGGTCTACATGACTCGTAGTGGTGAGACTATTAGACCAGTGGGCGGTGGTGATAAGGCTGTGTTTGTCTCATCCTACAGAGGAACGAGCACGTTACACATCCGAAGATTTTACGGTGAATCCGTCAAGAGATTCCCGAATAAGGCAGGTATGACACTTACTCGGCAAGAATATGAACAGATGAGCGCCATTCATAGCGAGATCTTAGCTGACTTTGACAGACTCAACCAAGTTAACCAAACCAGTAACGAAGTCAAACAAGGTACTAACAGAGACAAGCAAGTCAGTAACCAAAACATTAAAGTCAGTGCTCATGTCAAACAAGACACTACCAGAAGCAATCAAGTCCAAAACACTCAAATCAGTGCTCAAGGTAAACAAGGATCTAACCGAAACCACAAAGTAGACGCATACTATACCGCCAGTTTTCAACCCAGCTACAGACAGATGTGTAATGATCCCAGCAACCAGATATATGAAGAGCCAAATATCCAGATGTTTGATGTGCCCGACACTCAGATTATTGGTGGCATGGTTGTCTACAATACTCAGATGTCAGCCCACCAAGCAGGAGACCAGTCTTATGACTACATAACAAGTGAATATACATACCAGGATGCCAGCAGGAAAAACCAACCTACTCAGACAGTGGTGTGAAGAAACCCAGAAACAATATACAATGGTTATAGCTCTGTATGTGAAAATTAAATGTTGTGATGATACTATGTATACCAATTCATATCACATCATCCTTTCCGTATAATGACATTATGCATTGTTTTATTCTTGAAAAATGCACTGAAATACTGTAAAATGTACAGAAATACTGTAAAATAAACAGACATATATTATAATTACGTCTTGGTTGTTGAACTGTTTAGTGATTACGGTGTATATAGTTGTCATGTGATGAGAGAATGATACATATTGATGACAAATTCAAGAAATATGTCAACAAAACTAAGGAAACGGGTTAACCAAAATAGGAAAAATTGTTGACCATAGTCTGAAATATCTCAACGAAAATTATGAAAAGTAGGAAACTTTGCAAAAAGTAGGAAAATCTGTCACCCAAAAGGAAACATTATTTCGCAAATTTCAATCAAATTTATGAAAAGTAGGAAAAAATTTTAACCAAATGGCAAATATCTTGGCCAAGTAAGAAAATTGTTTAACCAAATGTGAAAAGGTTAGCCAAATGTAAAACCAAATTTATAAAAATCTCAGTCAAAAATATGAAAAGTAGGAAAATGTGTTAACCAAAAGTGAAAAGTTTGACCACCACCTTTCACCCAATCTTATGAAAAGTGAGAAATTTTGTTGTCCAGATGTGAATAGTTTGACCAAATTTCACCCAAACTTATGAAAAGTAGGAAACTTTGTTAACCAAATGTGAAAAGTATGGCCAAATTTCATCCAAACTTATAAACAGCTCAGTGAAACTTATAAAAAAGTAGGAACATTTGTTAATGAAAGTGAAAAGTTTAGCCAAATTTCAAACCAAACTTATAAAAATTGGAAATGTTGTTAACCAAACGTGAAACGTTTGGCCAAATTTCACCCAAACTTATGAAAAGTAGGAACATTTGTTAAACAAATGTGAAAAAAACAAACCCCTTACCAAAGAATTTCACTAAGCCATACTCGCTACATACAATAATACCGACCATTTTTACCTTCTTAATGTTTTCATTTGAAAGCCTATGTGATGATAGTGTATAGGCCACTACGCCACTCTACAGACCACTAATAACCACTACCCACCCCTTACCAACGAATTTCACAAAGCCATACTCTCTACATCCGATAATACCGACCATCTTTACCTTTTTAATATTTTCATTTGAAGCCTGTGCTATGATAGTGTATAGGTAACTACGACATTCTACAGATCACTAATAGCCGCTACCCACCCCACACCAACGACTTTCACTAAGCTATACCCGCTAAAATCATTAATATCGGGCATCTTTACTTTTAACGGTTTTCATTTGTAACCTGTATGATGATAGTGAATAAGCCACTGTGACAATCTACAGACCACTAATAGCCTCTACCCACCCCTTACCATCGAGTTTCACTAAGATATACCCACTAAAATCAATATTATCGGTCATTTTTACTTTTTAAAGTTTTCATTTGTAACCCGTATGATGATAGTGAACAAGCCACTGTGACACGCTACAGATCACTAATAGTCTCTACCCACCCTTCACCAATGAATTTCACTAAGCTATACCCCCTAAAATCATTAATATCGGTCATCTTTACTTTTTAAGGTTTTCATTTGTAACCTGCATGATGATAGTAAACAAACCACTGTGACATTCTACAGATCACTAATAGCCGCTACCCACCCCTTACCATCGAGTTTCACTAAGATATATCCACGAAAATCAATAATATCGGTCATTTTTACTGTTTAATGCTTTCATTTGTAACCCGTATGATGATAGTGTTTACACCACTACGACCCTCTATAGATCATATAGCTGCCATATATTCATGCTTACTGTCAGGATCTTGCATAAGGCAAGTATTAAAGCTCGTGTGCGTCAGCTTGGGGTTAATCTTGATGTCTTGTAGGTTGGTTGTCGTGTCAAGTAGTGGTGTTGGTATTTCGTCAGTATCGTCGTCATCTGTTTGGTCCACTATCGTCGTGCTTGCTGTAGTTTCTATGTGGTCTTCGTCTCTGTTGTAATATGGCTTTAGCATGTTTATGTGGAATATCTTGTGTTTGTCCTTAACTGCAATTTCGTAATCTACCGTCGAAATTTTCGTAAAACTTTGAACGGTCCGTGCCATGAGTCTGTCAGCAGATGTCTGTCACTTGGCAATAGAAGAAGCACGTCCTGTCCTGGCGTCAGTGTTATCGTTTTGTTTCCTCTGTTAGCATACTGTCGGTAGATAGCACCTGATTGTTTTAGTGCTTCTTTGGCTAACACACAAGACTTCATTATTCTATCACGCAATGATGTTACATGTTCATACGATGTAATGGGTTTATGTATAGATTCACTTTCAGTCATCATTGAATGGTACATATATAATGGGCCGCGTATTTTGGCACCATACATAATTTCAAATGGTGAGAACCCAGTGCTGGAATGGGGCACTTCCCGGTAAGCAAATAAAATAGCAGGTAGATACGTATCCCAGTTTTCAGGGTGTTCTTGGGTAACTTTGGAGAGCATATGTTTAAGATCCCCGTTGATCTTTTCTATAATACCAGTTGAGTGAGGATGGTACGGGGTATTAAATACTTGCTTTATTCCTAACATTTTGGTGAAAGCTTGTGTGGCTGATGTTATGAACTGACTACCACGATCCGAGAGGATGGTATCAGGGAATCCTACCCTTGCAAAAATATGGAAGAAGACTTCCATGATGTCTTTGGAAGTTATATTCTTAAGGGGAATAGCTTCTGACCTACGACTAAAGAGGTCAATTATTGTTACAATATATTTATTACCTTTCGATGTTATGTGGGTAAGAGGACCAACTATATCGACAGAGATCTTTTCAAATGGTCTGCTTGCCAAGTCATTGACTTGCAGTTCAGCTTGCGGGTGTTTACCCTTTTTAACAAGCTTTTGGCAGATGTCTTACGATCTGCAATACTGTTTGGTATCACTGCAGAATTAGGCCAATAGAACTGAGTAAGTAACCTAGCTCGGGTTTTGGCATACGCCATATGCCCTGCAACTGGTATGTCATGCGCTACATGTAATGCTTGGTTACGGTTTTCTGATGGTAGCACCGTTTGTTCTGTAGTGCTAGAACCTTTGGTATAGTACCGTGTCAGAATTCCATTTTTCAGAGCAAAATGCCATCTGGCGTTCTTTGATACTGGTGGCTTTTGGCCTATTTATTAAACATATTTCTGCAAAGATCGATCGGCTTTTTGGGCTGTTATAAATTTATCCCTAGTTGTTTCAGGAGATGTTACAACTGGGCTTACTACTTGTAAAGCCTCTGTCTGATCAATTCGAGCTTGCATTTGAGCAGCAGATCTGGTTACTGTATTTGTAATCTCAAGGTTATCACTCACATCACAATTTGGTGTTATCTTTCGCTCAGTACATTCATTTGTTGCCGTTAATGAATTGGCATACATGCATTCATTCACAGGTGATAATACATTCTGAACAGTGATTTGAGATGAAGGTGAAATGGTGTTGTCAATGTTACAAGTGACAGGTGATGTTACAATGTCATGTGGCATATCATTTACCTCAGGAAGGTTACCAATAATAATATCGCAACAAGGATTGGTTAATGCTGCGCATTTGACCTTTCCTGTAAGAAATGGTGTCTGTATTTATGCCCATGCAAGAGGGTATTTCTCGATGTTACCTGAGAAAGTTCTGCATGTAACATGTTTACCAGTATACTCTAAGGGTGAAATATAGTCTCTTTTAAGACCAATGAGAGTACAGCCGCTATCGCGTAAAACCGTGGCAGATTTACCATTAGCATACCCATGGTGGATGTTCAGTCTATCTTTGGAGTTAATAACTACGTTGGCCTCCTCATTTGTGACGGGTATGGAATGGCCGCATGTTAAAACGCCATCCTCATGGAAACAATCACAGATTGTACATTTTTCATGGTGAAACACATCAATGGAATGTGCTGAATTTACAGGATGATCTTCTACACTTTCCTCATCTGAGGAAGTGTCCTCAAACATGGCTGCATTAGCCTTTCTGGTTATTTTATTGCCGCTACAATTCTTGCTTCAATGGCCATACGCTTTTCAGAAGAAGCATTTAGTGTTACGTTTGTCGTTCCTTCTCTCTTTAGATATGTAATTCTGCAAGTAAGAGTTGTACCCTGGGTGTAGGTCACACATCTCGTTTTCGTTGTGTGAATAACTGCAGTATTTGCAATGATAATACTTTTCAGCAGCTTGTTTATATGGTTTCTGCTTATTGTAAGGCATTGACTTGGATCTATCATATGTAGCTGCCGCTACAAAGTCTGTGCTAGTCAACTCATTATTGAAACAATGTTTATTGGCTGCAAAATAACCAGCGCCACGACTTTCGATCTGTTGTACACTCTCACACTGACATTCCAATAGAAATTTCGAAAATGGTGGTGTGAGAGATGTAATAATTTTGTCTCTAAAAATAAGATCTTTCAGTCTCTCAAAATTCTCCTTCACATTGGCTGCTGACAGCCACTTAGCAATGTTTGTGTTGGTTTAGGTGACAATTTGCTGAACTGTTCCCTGTAGCCTGCTTCATCTAGCAGGAAATGAGACATTATTTTAGCTTTAATATACTGATAATCTTTCTTTAGTTCATTGGGAATAGTCTCTATTACTTTCGGAGGTTCCCCAGAAAGACTTCTCATATATATCATATGCCATTCAGTCTTTGGGATTTCATAATGCTCCATAATGCATTCAAAATTTTGGGTGAAGACTGCTATGCAGTCGCCCGTGGTGTAATTTTTAACAATCCCCCTGGTACTTTTTCTACGGTTGTTCTTTATCTGACTTCCTATCTTCCTTTCTCTTAGAAGTTTCAGCTTTCAGCTGTTCAATTTTTAGATGCATTTCCAGCTCTTCTCGTTTACTCTGCGCAGCAATTTCAGCTTGTTTCAGAGCATTATCTAACTCAGACGGTTTCAGAGCATTATCTAACTCAGACTGTTTCAGAGCATTATCTAATTCAGACTTTTTCAGCGCTCTTTCGGCAGCTCTATCTTCACGTTCCATTGCCTTTTCCTGTAATAGGAGATATTCGGTATACTTTCTCTCACTCCAGTTATTCAACTGCTCACCAGAAAGATTCATTTTTAAACCCATTTCAATGAAATCGTTTAAACTCGACATGATGAAATGTGTCCGATGAAATGTATATACACAAATGTAATACTGTTGTTAGTAATTTACAATTTTTTACTAATACAGCCCATGCTTTGACCTGATTACTCAAAAGTATAAAGAGGAGAAAAAAAATTGTATACTCAAGTATTTTTTTGACCGATGTGTCGGACAATGGCTGTTCGTTACTGCCCGAAATCACACTGGTTCTTATTTCAGGTCGACAAAAAATGGATTTTACAAGCAACAGGTACGGATGACACAAAACAACCTGTTGTTTTTGGAACAAGAGAAATTAGAACATGTGCAAGTGTATGGTGTATGTGATGTCAACTAAGTTTTTGTAGGTTTGTATGAAGTCAAGTATTTTTGTTAGTCGTTCAGTCGTCTTCTCACCGCAATCAACAACTCACTTTCCAACCTTTCAGAACTTGCCGCTTACACTATCACTCAATCCTATTTTATAACAACTGATTTTAGCAGCGTTCGTACTTCTTCTTACTCAATGACAGTTAAAGGGCATGGGCGGCATGTTTGTTCTTTACACTTTTTCTTATAATTTCAATCACCTAAATTTATAATTGGTTCAAATCAATGAGGACGAGCCCCCACGTTCTCACTTGTCAGGATCTTGCATAAGGCAAGT
Source organism: Cepaea nemoralis (assembly GCA_014155875.1). Lineage (NCBI taxonomy): Eukaryota > Metazoa > Mollusca > Gastropoda > Stylommatophora > Helicidae > Cepaea > Cepaea nemoralis. Next base: position 150,932 of record JACEFZ010028147.1, on the reverse strand, counting down.
ATTAAGACTCGTTTGCTGGCAAGTGAGAAACTAATTACTGTTATTAAATCACTTGACGTGACCCACGGCAATAACGATTCAAACACTTTATTCGCGCAACGCACACTTTACAATCAATGCATACATCGCGCAATCATAATTCATAATGTCATCATATAATATATCAATGCATACATCAATGCAATACATTTACAAGTCAATCACACAGGCATTCGGTCTCCAACACTCGTACAGGCTAGCTCTCGGTTCATGCTCAAACTCCATTCATTACCAGCAACCATTCAAACCCGTCTGTCCAATACGACGTCTCAAGCCAGTCTGCTGGCCGTTTAGTATTCTCGCCAGTCGGCGTACAGTCCCACTGCGTGAGCCACTTGTTAAACGCAGTGTTCCGACTGACCCCGCCACTCGCTTAGCGTTGCTCAGGGCTGAATCTTGCTGGCGTGACACCTGTCATGGCTCGAGGTTCGAACTGCCTAGTCCTACCCCACACGCCGACACCAGCGCGCCACCCATGAACTCCCAGCCCCACTCCCACCCGCCCCTAGACCACCCCGACGAAATGCACTGTAGGCCCTATCCTTTACACATGACCAATGGAATGATGATAGTGCTTATGCTTAATACAGATAACGAAAGAAGACGAGAAAAAAATAAAAAAAGAAACCGAGGAGGAAGAGCACTGTACCTTAACAGCATCAATAGTATGATGATAGTCTCGCTCACTACAATCAATACTATCAATAGTTATTAAATTTTAAAAAATAAAATTCTCAAAAAAGGGAAGTAACAGTGCATAAATACGTTCGATTATTTATTCATGGGTTGCATCCCTTGAAAATGAGGTCCGTTTTTGTGACGTTTCGCTTGCTGTGGTAGACTTTTTATATAGTAAAAAATTATGGTGCTGCACCATATTTGATAATTAGTTACCACATTGTATACTACTGGCAGGTTTATCAGCGAGTGCAATGTTCTGGTGGCAGAACTTATCTATTGTCACTGTCCAGCAGCCATATAATTAGTGATCGCTGGCTCAGTCATCATTGTGTCTAACACTCTGCAGTACATGTATAGGGCTGGATTTTGGTTACGGCGTTCTAATTGAGGGGATGGTCATGTCTGCTTTTGAGTATGCGATGGCGATCCTGACTCTCAGCCGTTTGCAGATAGAAAGGATGGAAAGGATACAAAACGATGCTATGCGCATTATTCTTGGATGTACAAGTGATACAGCATGCAGGGAAATGTGTTACCTTCTTGATTTTCCAAACATTGAAGACATAATACAAATTTGCAGAGCACGTGCCTACCTCAGAGTTAACGCAAACCCACAACAGCCAACGCATAGTGAAATTAGGAAGGTGAAGGGCTGCAGATCAAAAAGAGGAAGGTCGTGGATGGGATAAGCCGGAGACATTCCTCAACAGGTGTGTTCACTTGAGGACTCAGCGAGTAGTGGGTTACATGTGCCAACATATTTCTGTACGTCTTTTTCTGTTTGCATCCAGCTAGAGGGGAAAAGCAGATAAGAAAATCCAGCTGCTGTGGAAGCGGAAGTACACGCGTTGACGGTGATCCTGTCATTTACACAGATGTGAAAGTCGTACGACATATGAGAAGCTCATGGGCCTTTACGGCTCAGGCCGGAAGGATAATTGTGAAGGAGGACTCTGGTGCTTTTGTTGAGACCAGAATTAGGCTGACTATGGAAGTCATGGCAGTAAGTACAGCAATACCATGGCTTGAGACACAGACATTCATTAGGGCATGTTTCCTTAGCGACTCAATGAGAATGCTCAAGAGGATAGATATGGGGTGGATCCGAAGAGAGTGGTTGCTGTCTCTGGGGCGGTCTCGGCTGGCAAAGATTAGTTTCATCTTCGTGGCAGGGCACACGGGAGTACAATGAAATGAGCGGGCTGACAAACTCGCAGGTAATACTACAGACGCGCCATGGACCAGGCTGACATTGTGAATGCTCTACGACAAGTAAGACTTTTGCGAAAACCAAGTGATGACTGTGAATCTACAACCATGGCCAGACTGCGAGAAGAGCAAATTAACAGAGGTGTGGCCAAACAAGGACACTACGCGGGAAGCCAAAGAAGATTAATAAACCAACACAGAACTGGTGTCTTTAGCCGCTAACCGCTGAGGGATTTACGGAGGAGGGGATCCAAGCACTTACGGACCGACTGGTTCGACGTGCAATGGGGATGATCATTCGATTAACTAACATTAACTAACTTTTCTACAGCCATCTGTGACTTACTTATTAACTTACCCTCGTATATATATATATATATATATATATATATATATATATATATATATATATATATATATATATATATATATATATATATATATATAGTATATATATATATATATACGCACACGCACACGCACACACACACACAGACACACAAACACACAGGGCACAGCACCGAGCGGTAGATTATCTCAGTATGAAGTAAGTCTTCGAAATGCCACCCCTGACATGTTATTTTTTTCACAAAATGCCACCTCTTTATGAAGCCTTCTTACGGTGCCACTGGATGTGGCCGCCTGTCTGTATCATAGCACGGCATGCCCCTGATGGGTGACGTGATATTCTAGCATGATAATTTGGTCGCGACTAGTGTGTACCGCGTGGTTTAGTTGTTACATACTCGCGTCACACGCCAGTGATCCGGGTTTGATTTCAGGGTCAGTCAAGGATATGCACTACTGACGAGCTCAGACGAGTGCGAAACTCGAGTCCAGTGTTTCCAAATTGATGCGGAAAAGGCCTTAGGTTCGTAATGGAAAACGATCAGCGTTGCCAGTAGTGGGTTGTGCTCAGTGTTTAAATCTTTAAAAAAAAACAACATACTATTAAGTAAAAGTAAGTCATGTCAACTTGATAAAGATGCATGAAGTTCTACAAATTGACGGGAAAGTCCTTAGACGTGTAAAAACATATATTGGAAACTAAAAGTTGCCATATGAGTTGATAATGAAGTAGGTCTATATCAATATCAACGTATTAAGAGAGGGGTGAGATAGGTATGTGTAATGTCTCCAGATCTTTTTTTCACTGGACAGAGAACATATTTTCAGAAATGTAGAAGATATGCAAGGAATCATAATTTGGGGGGGGGGGGGGAGGGAGGGAGAGAAACAAATATAACATTAGATATGCGGATGGTACAGTATCACCCTGCTTCCTTGAGTCTATTAAACACTCTTTCCAAGGATTTCAAGTGGTCATCTAAGCTGTCACTGGAAATCAGAATATCATCCATGAATGAGATGATGGCCGGATCCTGTAAAGGATCTAGTACCGTCCTCATCATGCGAGTAAACACCCTGGGTGCATTGCCGAGTCCAAAGGGCATGACCTTGAATTCGTAGTGTCCACTGGGTGTACTGAAAGCTAACAGTGGTCGAATCTCCGGTTTGACTGATATCTGATAGTACCCCCTACTCAGATCCACCTTTGAAAAGTACCGAGCCTTATGGAGCCTAGCGAATAACTGGGTTGGATTCGGCAATGGTTCCACCTGAAACTGTGTATGACTGTTCAGAAGTCGGTAATCTATACACAACCGGTGTTCTCCACTTGGTTTCCGTAACAAAACTACCCCTGCATTGTATGGGGATGTGGATGGTGCAATCACGTCATCCTCCAGGAGTTTTTGTATTTCCTCCTCCAGGGCCTTTTCCTTAGAGAATGGCACTGGGTAAACCTTCTGGCGAACTGGCTCCTGTGTGGTCAAAGTCATCTCGAACTCAATCAACCTCGTTCGTCCTGGTTTATCAGTCAGTATCTCCTTATGAGACTTGAGAACCTGGGTTATCTTTTCCCTCTCCTGAGAGGTCAGATCAGGGTTCACCTGCACATCCTTGTAGGTTTCCTGGTGTACCAGGGGATATTCCCTGCCTTCGCTGGTTCCCACGTCGGTCTCCACTGCAACTGTCATTGCCATGAGGTGAGCTGCCTTGTCTCCCGGTCTCTCTTCGTATTTCCGCAAGAGATTGATATGGAAAATCTTCGACTTTCCCCGGATTCGAATCTGATAGTTGGTTCTGGATATCACCCTTTCTACGGGAAATGGTCCTTGCCAACCTATCTCCAGTTTGTTGTTTCCCGTAGGGAGTAGCAACAATACTTTGTCTCCCACCTCTAGAGATCTGTCTTTCGACCTACGGTTGTAGTAAGCCGCATGTCTTTTCCTGGCCTTTTTCAAGTTTTGATTTGCCAGAGTCCATCCCTTGTGGAGTTTTTCTTTCAGTTCCTCCACGTATTTATAGGATGAGATCACTTCTTCTGACGTCCCCTCTTCAGTCCAACTCCTCAACATGGCTTCCAACGGTCCTTTGATTGGACGACCAAACAGCAACGTGGCGGGTGGTAGTCCTGTTGAGCCATGAGGAACTTCCCGATAGGCAAAGAGTGCTGCTGGGATATATTCATCCCACCTATCAGGTTTTTCCTGTGCCAGTTTCCTGAGCATTGTCATCAACGTGCCGTTGAAACGCTCTACTTGTCCATTGGCTTGAGGATGGTAAGGGCTGGTATGTATGTGGTTAGAGTGAAACACTCTAAATACCTCCTCCATCAGTTTTCCACAAAACTGAGACCCATTGTCCGTCAGAATTTGATCCGGAAAGCCTAATCTGGTAAAGGCCTCCATCAGTGCGTCCGCCACTCTTTTCGAGTCAATCGTGGTCAACGGTATGGCTTCACCCCACATTGTACAGCAATCCACCATTGTGAGTATATACATGTTCCTCTTCCTAGTTCTGGGAAGTGGACCCACGATATCGATGGCTACCCTCTCGAAAGGAGAGTTCATGATGGGCATCTCACCCAACACCACCGGTGCTGTCCAGTGTTTCGGTGCCACCCTCTGGCACTCAGGACATGACTTCACATACCGACGCACATCATCTGTCATTCCCGGCCAATAGTAATGGCAGGAAATCCGCTGCATGGTGGCGGCAATACCCATGTGTCCACTAAAGGAGATGGTATGCCCCATATGAAGAATCTGGGACCGGTGAGCTTTCGGGACGACCAACTGACCGTATAGGTTGTCTCCCCTTCCTGTTCTCCTGTAGAGTATCCTATTCTTCATGTAGTACTGCCCCCGTCCTGGTGGATCAGCACTTTTCTGCAGCTTTCTGTAGCAAGGACGTAAAGTATCATCCTCACTCTGGGCAGTTCATAGCTCCCCCGGCATTGGGTTAGTCACAATTGCTTCTGCCTCTTCCATTCTCGTCTGAGAGCGAGTCTGCATTGCTCCCATATGGATTGGCTCCCTGGGCATTCCCAGAAAGACATACCGGCAACCTAGGATTACTGGAAAAATGGGATCGTTCAATACAGCTGCCCTGATGGTACCGGTGACGTACCTTGACCGAATCTCCACATTAGCAATGGGCAACTTCATGGCTACAGCACTCTTCTGTGCAGGCTGTATCTCCCATGTCTCACCTGTGAATTGTTCTGGATGTACCAGATCCGCAGAAATCACGGCCTCCCCGTCCAGTCCTGTGTCGTACAAACACTCCACTTGACGACCGTTAACCTCTACCAATTCCACTACAGGTGGTTTTTCCTGGTCTGGAGTCTCTTCCTCGGCCTCGACCTGTTCTGTGGGCTCCACCTTAGGTTTCCCGGGGCACACGACGAATTTAGAGTCTCCTGACTTTCCCCTGCAGTCAATAGCATTGTGCGTGTTTGACTGGCATTGGTTGCACCATTTCCCTGTCCTAGATTTTCTAGTACCTGATTTGAGTGAGCTCTCCTGGTGGCGAGCTTCCTTGTTGAACTTGGCATTTTCCGTGACAACCTCCTTGGAAGTCACTTGACATGCTGCGAAGTGAGGGCTCTTAGCCTTCGATTTGCAGTCCCTCGTATTGTGAGAGGGTGACTTACAAATTGAACACCACTTCTCCGACCACGGTCGTTTTGGTGTAGAGCTTGAAGTGATCTTGCTTCCCTCCTTCTTCTTCTCTGAACTATCCTCTGATTTTTGCACATAAGGTTCCCACTTTTTTGTTCTTGAGGTTTTTGCTTTCTTCTTGTCATGTTTCTCCTGACTTTTGGTGTTGGTTGAAAGGTTGTCCCCTGCCTCCCCATGTACTTCGACGAACCGTTCTGCTAATTTAGTCACGAGGTCAATACGTTCCGCTCCTTGCTCTCCCAGGAATGTCCTGAGCTGTTTCGACATTTGCTTCTTCAGCTGGTCGACCACCATGAGTTCTTCCAGACTCTCATAGTCATGTGCGAACCCAGCCAAATCCATCCACTTGTGGAGATAGGATTTTAGACGCAAACTGTAAGCGGCAAACAACTCCCCCGGTTCTCGTTTCGCTGCTCGAAATTTTTTTCGGTAGGTATGTGATGTTACCTCGAATCTTTTCAGCAGAGCTGTCTTCAACTCGTCATAATTGTTCTCATGTCCTGGTGGCAGGCGAGAATAAACCTCGTAACCGGTCCTGCGTAATCCCTGGGATAACTTGAGATTCCATTTGTTACGCTCCAGACCCATAGCCACGGACATGGCCTCGAAGCGTTGAAGGTACTGGTCAATCTTCTCTTTGTCCTCCTCGTAGATCGCTAGAGGAAACTTCATAGCATGGTAACTATGTCCACCTGCTGGGGTTGAGCCTGGGACGGAGGAACCTCCAACTGCCCCCTCAGTTTCCCCATTAGATTGCCTCTTGAGCTCGAGTACCGCATCCGGTACTCGTGCTCCCTTTTCTGTGCTTCCTGTTCAGCCTCTAATTTCTTAGCAGCCTGTTTAGCTTCAAGTTTCTTAGCAGCCTGTTCCAACTCCATCCTTCTCAATTCCAACTCGGCATTTCGATCATCCCTTTCTGCTTGACGATACTCTCTCTTCACTTCCTGTATGTAATCCGTTAGAGCAGAACTCGACAGTCCCATTTCTTCCCCCTTTGCTTTTAATTATGCAGTGGTTAGTTTAGGGGTGGCCATTTTACAGAGAGGTAACTCAGCAGATAGAGTATAGATTATCTCTAAACAAATATATAGATAATGACCAAATTCAATGTATCTATATATATTATAACACACCACACAACACAACACAATCACTCAGTGGCAAGAGTAGAATTAGGACCACAGACCTATGCAGACGTGTGAAGTGTGAACAGGTAAGATATTTGTCCTAACCCCTATCCACATTCACTCTAGCTGGATTCTCCAATATAATATCTCCGTTTATAACCAAGGATCCCGTGTCAAAAGACCCCGTTGTCAGAAGATCCCACTGTCAAAGGATCCCACTTGCAAGAGAACTCGCTGTCCAAAGATCACATGTACAAGAGATCCCGCTGTCCAAAGATCACATGTACGAGAGATCCCGCTGTCCAAAGATCACATGTACGAGAGATTCCGCTGTCCAAAGATCCCGGACGAGCCCCAATAATGTCGTGTGTCCAATTAAAGTGTCGTCCCTGGAGTGAGGAGAGTCAACACCCACATTATAATATTTTTTTCTTTTCCTTATCAATATCCTGGAGAATCCACCAGCTTCCGTCCAACACACTCCATCAGCCCGTGGACACCTTTTCCTATCACTCTCTCACTGTCGTACTATGCCCCTCTCATACTTCCCCAACGCAACATATTCAACAACTCTTGCTTCTAAAAATTAATAAAGATTAATTTATTAAAAGAAAAATGTGTAATGTACGTAAGGCGTGTATGCAAAGAAAATGTGTGATGTGTTCTATAATGTGTGTATGATCGGACTTCCAGATAATAGCATAGTCAGTTCTTCATTGCAAGGGCACACCACAGCACATTAAATCATAACCAGTGCACCTCACCCAGTGTCGAAACCCTCTTGCCGGATACTGACTGTCATCTGTAGCCACCTGGTAATCCATCCTCATGATCATCCGAAATAGATACTGTTTGTAATTACAGATTGATCACGGACTGGTTGCAAACTAACTTTGTAAGTTCCTATCGGTCCTAAAGAATGCACAACTCCTTTGTAGTGTATTTAGGTTTTACTGTTAATGTTTCTACACTTGATCCTAACTAGTGTTCATATAGGTTCAAGTATATGTCATATGTAATATTACACTGGAATCTAGCACACGATGTGACTTATCTGTTAATGTTCTCGTTCCTTAAACCATGTTTGTCTGATGTGTGATATATCAACAATCATCACCCATCCTATGTGAACCATACCACGCAGGAGTCGTTATATTGGCTGGCTCTTCTGGGCCATACCATGGTGAACCCTTCTGAGTATGAGTCCAGCGTAAACATATACCATCTTTCTTCTCGGACGTTATTCCTTTTCCGTAAGAATCATTTTTAGAGTCCAACTGGTGTTCGTCCAATTGGAGTGCACTTCGTCAAAACCAGTGTTGAATTTCCTAGTAACTGCTGGGGAACCTGTGGGAAAACCAACACATCATGTGAGAGCACTAGTCACTGATCCTACTGGCTGGGTGTAAGCTTATTACCCTGCTCTGTTATTATACAGCTAACTACTCTGTCAGAGAGCCTTATAGCTTCTCACCTACGTCCGAATCAGGCTATGACAAGGAAAGACCAATAAACAGAGTGCAACCTCAGTATTCTATTCACCCTAGCAGAGCCAATATCACTTCACTACTCTAACTAGTTTTCACCATGCTACCGCCTAAATTAATTAGGAATAATTACATAGTATACTACCTTAGGCAACACTGCAGTCTAACAAATCACATCTACAAATTGCCATGACAGGCACGTGAACCATTAAATCCCCTAATAAGCACACGGTAGACATTATTCCAGTCAGAACTGCAGTGCCGAAGCACGTCCGCTAAAATCCAAGGTTTGAGTTCAACTGTCCTCTCCAATCATGGTTTTCTGGCAAACCCCTAAAACTGGTCACGTGACATGGTTGATGTCCTGCAGGTGTTATTTGGGCATATCATCCATTGTCAAGAATCTATCTTCCCTGGGTCCATCAATGTCAGAGTTGTCATCAGTTGTTTAGTTTCCCAAAACAAGCTAGCGAGTTCCTGGATACTCCCAACAACAGTTGCCAATAACAAGCCGTCAATCTTCTGTCGACTAGTGACAATCACCACTGCCATTTCTGTTTGATGTCGGGAAACTCTAATTGACAGACGAACTGTTTCCTGTCCCTAGCTGGCAATTCCGGTTGTCTCTGACTGTTGATAAACTATCAAAGCGATGTATGCATTCATCTCACTTCCGAATGTTCCTATTGTTGCTGACCAGATGTACACGTGCAGCTGTTATTTATGCCCGACCTGTTTGTGAACACGTGCAGCCACAACTATGAATGTTTTCTCTGTATTAGTTGAAACAATTGTCGCTTTGCAGACAGTCCGTTTAATCAGAAAGCCGTTTATAGTAATCAGCTGGTCAAACGCGGGGTTTTATTTTGTGACAACTAGGACGAAGGAAATACAACAATATAATACATAAGTAAATAGAAATATTCCTAAACAATTAAATCGGTACAATTATCTCGGAACAGTCATAACATCTGATGGGAGATGCATTGACGAGAATAGAGCAAGAATCGCCATGGCGAAGGTTGCCTGCTATAAGATGAAACACATACTGACCAATGAAATTATCTCATCTCATCTCATCTCATCTCATCATGTTCCTCTTGTACCTTGCGGTGTCGAGGTGAAGTATAAACTTCTTGAGAGTGCCCGATTATGGGCTTCATATATCGATATTCCTATGGACTCTGCTATTCCCTCCGTCCAACGGTCGGCCTCTTCCTCTGTTTCCATCTGGTCTGTGCATCATTGCTTGTTGTGGTATGCTGTTGACTGGTAACCTACTTGCATGGCTAAACCATTTGGCTTGCTGCTTTCTAATAAAATCTAGTGCTGCTTTAACCCCCACTTTAGTCCTGATCTCTTCATTTCTGATCTTATCTCTTCTTGATACATTGAGTATTCTTCTCAGGAACCTCATTTCTGTTGTTGTGATTTTTCTTTTCTCTTTTTCTGTCATTGTCCAGGTTTGGCATTGGTAACATAGAGTTGGTAGGAAGATTGTGTTGTAAAGTGCTTTCTTAGTAGTTACTGATACATGTTTGTTCTTTAGTATTGGTGCCATTTGTCCAATGAGTTGATTTGCCTTATTGCACCTATTTTCGATCTCGTCTTCTGATCTTCCATTTGATGATATTATACTTCCCAGGTACTTGAAACTCTTCACTTGTTTCAAGGAATGTTCGTTTAGGTGAATTGTTGTTGTTTGTTCTTCTTTAGTTATAGTCATTACCTCTGTTTTGCTTGTGCTAATTTTCATCTTATTTTCCCTACACATTTCGTTTAGACTATTCATGTGGTCTTGTAATTCAGCTTCTGATTTTGCTATTAGTGCTTAGTCGTCTCTAATGGTTAGATTATGATGTCAATTGCAAAACGAAAAAAAAGAGTGTCGACTTGCTACATAGAACCTATTAGTTTGTATGGATGTGCAGACAAGCTGAAAAACATATGATGGCTGTGGGAATGTGATTTCTGAGGAAAGTGCAAAGAATACCATGAGCAGACAGAAAAACCAATGACCAAGTCCTACAAGAAACACATGAAATCCCTAAACTGTGGAGAGAAATTAGACGTAGACAATCAAAATGTCTTGGGCATGTTATGAGAAGAATTAAATTTAAGAACTTGGTGATAACCTGCCATATCGAGAGGAAGAGAACAAAGGGAAGTGACGCAAACTCTTTTGTACCAAACGAAGATCGGCCGTTGTCTAGATCATACTGCTCCTTCTCTATTACTGCAGTGTGGAAGATGAACTAGCCACCTGTCTCACACCACACGTCACCGCTGCAGCACACATCCACCAGTTAGTGAAAAATATTGAGTTTGCGCACATAATATTCCTTTAATTCTTAATTAACA
>JACEFZ010028147.1:127500-132500 GCA_014155875.1 Cepaea nemoralis | reverse complement strand
CTACCCTTAATGTATTTAAAAATAACCATTTGATTGTCCCTTCTATCCCACACATTGGTGTTTCAATGATATCACCATTATTACCACCTTATCGATAGTCAAGTCAGCTTCGCCCTCTCTTTTTTTTTTAAATTCGCATATCCTTTACAGGACATCGCTGTCAACAGCAGCATCTTTCAGATTCTTAGATTCTTATATGTCTATTTGTGATGTAGTGACCGTGTCTGCATGTACATGACGTTAAATGTAGAAATAGGATAGCGACTTTCTTTGTTATGTGTATGTGTATATAAACGTATCTTGTGTTTTGAAATCTACATTTGTCCCACCCGTCGCTGTCTGTGTGTCGAGTACAGCTAAAAATGTTTGTCTGTCTAGCTGGTTGTTGTGTTGTTTGGTGAGTTCCTTTGTGCTTGTTTTATTGAAGTCTCCGAAACAATGATACGTTTTCCGGCATAAGGATACCATTCCATCCCTTTCGTATTCTAATTTGAAAATACCAGGAGTTCTCTTTTCATAAGCCTTGATAGTCTTGCAAGCTTTACATGTATCAGTACTAGTGCAATGAGCAGATCAGACTTCAGCTGGGAACCATTGATTATAAACGCTATCATATTCTGCTCTAAGATGTGGTCTAACTGCTTCTGTTAGTGTCGGGTCGCTAAGGGCTAAGTAGAGAGAGTCAGTATCCATTTCGCATAACTGAAAATCCCCCTGTCTATAAATTTATCTGTTAAATCATAATACAATTATAGCATCCTCAATTTGGCATATTGTTAAACGAAGAAAGCTATTTGAAGGGGGAGATCCCAGACTGTTGTCTTTTTGCCCTTTTTATACTTCAAAAATGTCGTCGGTCAGTGGTGTCACCTTCTGAAATAGGGGATTATTCACTAACTTGGTCGTCTCTTCAGCCTTACACACGAAACATCCTAATGTTTGGCCTAATTTGGTTAGGGTTTTGCCGTAAGTGGCATTCCCTAGTAATTCCATGGTTTTCGCCTTAACGGTAGAGGCCGTATTACTGTCGCCTTCTCGTCTGCCGTCAGAAACATTATCCACAATTTCTTGGAAGCAGCTAACGGGCTTATACTCACAGATGAGGTATATAAGGGTGAACTTTAGCCCATGTACCAGATACCATTTTAATAAAGGTTTTGCCAACATAATCTTTTCCCCAATATAGTTACCTATAAAAGTCCGCCTGACATTTGTCATCAATTTATGTGATTGGGCGTACTCAATCATAAGGTCACCAATATCGGCATGGCCCACTTCATAATTTTTGAAAATGTGCATCCTCTCTGAGAAGCGTTTTTAAACTTGTCTGGCACATGGATGTCACACTCTATCAAACCAAACAACGTCTCATCTTTTACAGCCGCGAGGATCTTTTCTTGGTGGATGTCTTGTTTACCGTGACAAGATTTGACGTATGGGAATCTGGCCTTGACAAAAACTTTATTGTCACTATCGGCTGTCGGTACTTGTAGTATTTAGACCACATTGCAAGCTGTGGGGGCCAATGATGTATCGAGGTATAGTGTCAGTCTCGAGTGCTGCAGGTCCCGGGTTCCAGCCCCGGTCAGGGCCGGGACTTTTTCACTTGAGCTTTTAGTAACAAAATTTCCCCTGGTCTCTGGGTAGTGAGATCAGACACCCGTGTGTATTTTTACCCAGGAAAAAAAATTCCCTCTTCTTCTTCTTCCTTAGCATTCCGAGCCATTGAGGTTATTTGCTGCAGATACAAGCCGTCTCGATTCGTCTCTCTGGTTGAACTTCTCTTGCCAGTCGCTGATTCCGAGTGCTTGTAGGTCTGTATGTATATTATCTCTCCACGGTGTTCTTGGTCTACCTCGGGGTCTACGGTCATATATTTCCTGAGTGTAAGAGAGTTTTGTTTCCCTATTATCTTCAGTTCTTTCTATATGCCCCAGCCATTGAAGTCTATTAGCCTTCATGATACCAGTGATTAGCGGGGATTAAACAGATCATAAATGGCTTTGTTACTTCTTCTTTTCAACTCTCCTTTTTGTGTATCCCTAATGGGTCCAAAGATGCGTCTTAAGATTTTGTTCTCAAAGGTTTGTTAACAAGGCTTCGTCTCCTTTAGTTATACGCCAGGTTTCAGAACCATATAGCATAACTAGTCTGATGAATGTTTTGTATATTGTGATCTTGGTGTTACGAGGTCGCGAATTTGATTTTAGCAGATTTTGTAGTGCATAGTATATCTTATTTCCAGAGTTGATTCTAGCTTGTATTTCTTCACTTATTATGTTGGAGCAGTTGAAAATTGTACCCAGGTATTTGTATGTTTCCGTTCTTTTAATGGTCATATTATCTATGTGTATGTGACTATAGTTTTAAGCCGTTCCTTCTCTTGAAATTAACATATATTCTGTCTTATCTTGGTTGATAACCAGACCCATTTGTTGAGCTTTTTCCTTTAAGTGAGTCAATATTTCCAATGTCTTTTGTTCACTTTCCCCTATACTATCTATATCATCTGCATAACCAAGCAGTGTGAATGTTCCTCCAATAGCACAATCCTGCCCTGCTTTACCTTCCTTACAACTTTCTCTAGAGCCAGTTTGAAAAGGAGCGGCTATAGTGCAACACCCTGTTTCAAGCCATATGTTATTTGGGAAGGGTCTGATTTTCTGCCCGTATATGTTACTATATTATAAGTATCTTCCATGCATAGTCTGGTCATGTTGATTAGCTTTCTTGGTATTCCAATTTCCTTCATAACATTCCATAGACTATTCCCATGGACACTATCATAAGCCTTTTTTAAAATCCACAACAAAATGTTATGGAGATCTCTTTTATATTCCCAACTTTTCTCAGCTATTTGTCGTAAGATAAATATCTGATCTATTGTCGATCTGTTTTGTCTGAAACCCGCCTTGTAGTCACCTAATATGTCTTCTGAATATGGTTTTAGTCTATTTAGTAATACCGCTGATAGTATCTTATAGCTTATGGACAGGAGTGATATTCCTCTATAGTTTTTACATTGGAACTTGACGCCTTTCTTAAAGATAGGTATCAATAATGACTCTTTCCAGTCATGGGGTAATTCTTCTGTCCTCCAGATGTTTATTATTAGTTCGTATAGCTTTAGATGTAATGCATGGCCGCCTGCCTTTATAAATTCAGCAGCAATTCAATAAGCCCATTTTCCATATAGCCTTATTGTTTTTAAGTCGTGTTATTACATAGAGGATGTCTTCAAAAGCAGACTCTTCAATTTGTGGTTCACACGTTAGAACCGCTTCCTGTGGGAAAGTGTTACTTGGAGCTTCACAATTCAGTAATTAAACAAAGTATTCTTTCCATGTGTTACACATTTCCTCATTGGTATTTATCATATTCCTATTTTTGTCTTTTAAACCATATGTGTTGTGTTGGTTCCTTTAACTGACTTCAGTTCTTTAAAAAAAAACTTTCTGGATTCGTTTTTCTGGTGATTAGTTTCCATATCTTTGATTATATTACTCATATATTCTCGCTTCTGCTGCCGAACTAATTTTGTAGCCTCTTTATATTCAGTTATATATTTCTCTTCATTTTGGATGTTGTTGATGTCTGTCTGGCATTCTTTTTCTTAATGACTGCTTCTTCACATTTTTGATTGAACCATCTTTTCTTTCTATGTATGGTTAACATACCGAGACATTCTGCTGCGGTAGTTTGAATCGTATTCTTTATGTTCAACCAAGTTTGGTCAACGATTTCCTCCAACAGGTGTTGTAGAATTTCAAGTTTACATTTTATTTTATCTGCAAATTTCTTTTTGCCTGTACTTTCCTTTAGTTTTTCTCTGTTATATGTTGGGTGTAACCTTTGTAGTTTAGCATAGAATGCTCTCTTAAGTTTTATTTTAAAGTTTGCTCCAACGAGGAAGTAGTCGCTGTGGCACTCAGCTCCTCTATAACTTTTAACTTGTTGTATGTTTGGTGCACTTTTGTTGTTTATTAAATGTGATCTCTTTGATTATAGGTTCTCTTGTCATATGATTGTTTATGCATATATCCTTTCTTTGCAGTCTGGTACTGCTTATCTGCAGTCCCTTGGTTTCTGCTAGGTTTATGACTCTCCTTCCATTGTCATGTGAAGTTATTTACTTTTTTATGAGTTTGCTCTCTACCTATTTTTGCATTGAAGTCTCCCAGCACAATCAGGATATCCTGTTTAGAGGTTTCTTCTATGACATCTTCCAGATCATTATAAAAGTCGTCTTTAATATCATCTTCTTTCTCTTCAGTAGGTGCATGCACATTAATCATCGTTATATTTTTCCATTTACCTTTTATTCGTAATTTACTAATCCTGTCATTAACATCTTTAAAGTTTACGACGTTCCCCCATAACTCTTATTTTTAATGACAAATCCTGTTCCTAATTCATGTTTATTTTGGGTGTTTCCTCCATATATTACAATCATTCCATTTTGCTCTGAAGTACCCTCTCCTGGCCACCTTATTTCTTGAATTGCTGTTATATTCATTTGATATTTAACCTAGCTCCCGGGTTAGTTCTTCAGCCGCTCCAGCTCAATATAGTGTCCGTACATTCCATGTTCCAAATCTCAAGAGTCTTTTAACGTTCTAAGGTCGTTGTCCAAATAAGTCAGTCCGAATTCGAGGCTTATTTATCTGTTTCGTCACAAAATAGTTTTTACAAAGATGCGGATGTTAACCCCACGCTTCAACCCCCAAACTGGAGGACCAAGGTGTTTCTCTTTGTCTGTTCTCTACCCTTTGACCTGTCCGGCTTGGGAGGCCCTGCTGGTAGCTACGCTACAGCCGGCATAGCTCTCGGGGTCATTGAAAAACTCAAGCTCCTCCACCACGCCACGGTGGAAACACCATCGTGGGAGAAAAGAAAAATCCCTTGGCATTTGGTAATCGAAAATGATTAGCCTAACGGCGCCGCCCGAACAACATTTTAGGTTAAAAATCTACCCAGAGTATTTCAGGATAATCGCCGGC
>JACEFZ010028147.1:110000-122500 GCA_014155875.1 Cepaea nemoralis | reverse complement strand
ATGGTGTTTACACAACTAGATTCTTGAAAGTTTAAACAGCTTTCATATGCGGTGTCTGTGATGAATTCTTGGCATTAAGTGGCAAGACAAAATCACAAATACTGAAGTTTTGAAAAGATCTTGTCGTGTTACGGTTTATTCCATGCTCAGTCTTCGTAGACTTAGATGGATAGGATATCTTAGGAGGATGAATGATGTTAGAATATCAAAGGACACCTTTTTTGCTGAATTACACTCGAGTAAGAGATCTTAGGGTCGGCGTCTACTACGATACAAAGATGTGTGTAAGCGGGACATTATTGATACAGGTATTGATAATGCACGTTGGGGGCAAGTCGCCGCTGAACGTGTTGCATGGAGGGCAAACATTAGAAATGGCATAAAGACAAAGTAGAAAATTATTGCAGATGAGTCACACACCGAGCGTGTGAGACGTAAGATGGTGCATGATGGTGGAAATAACCACGTGTTCACATGCACCCTGTATGGACGAACATTTACAGCGCGAATTGGTCTTATCAGTCAGATTATAGTTATATGCATACAATAGCTTATTATGCCTTTCTGAAGCACAAACTATCGTCTGTCAAGACGGCAAGGTGGCAATGTATATATATATATATATATATATATATATATATATATATATATATATATATATATATATATATATATATATATATATATATAATCCCGTATACCCAGGTACAAAACACAGCTGCGCAAGATTCGACAGTGGATCGCGTCGTGTTGGTTTCTTAATGAAATGTATGTGAGCCAATCGTTCAAAAAGCAAAGGCAAACTTACTTAACATAAATCCATACAGTCGACGAAAAAATAAGAAATAAATCTATACACACAGACACACGCATACATATATACACAAACACACACACACGCACATTCACACACACACACACACACACACACACACACACACACACACCACAGCCACCCGCACACAAACATACCAATATCTATATACCAACAGATATATACACATATCACGTTATACTGTGATGACGGCGCTCGTTTATATGAGTTAAGTTGTGATGAAAAATTACCCAAACATAAATGACACCGAACGTGTAGCGTGATTAAAAATTATACAAAAATACTATAATTGATGTTGAATGCAAACATGCATTTATTGGCATACAAATCGCGGTAAATATTCCATAGCAATGTTTAATAATCATCGCTGGAGTGTGACAAAGGAAGCCGCTATTTCACGCCATTGAAATATAACATCAGAGCAAGCAATCTTCATAATTTTGGTTTGGGATGACACCCGGCTTTAATATTCGAAAATGACAAGATTTATGTGCAAGTGGACGATACATTTAATAACACATACAAGAACAAACAAATACATCTACATAAAACATGATTTGCGGGTCTACTTACGTCCTAAAAATTCACTCTGTATCTCTGTGTAGGAAACGAATTTCAGAAATACGAGATGTATACACGTAAACCGAGGAGGGAGAAATTGTATAAAGTAATCGGTCATTTTTTTTACGCGATCTTGAAATAATCAGGGAATTTAAAATAACGAGTACTCTATATATCCTTTAAACGGAGACACCAAAACAAGAAAACGAAAATTAACGAAAGTAAATCTCCTGTAAAATACGGCAAAACATAACCGTAGTACCTAGATAAAACAAAGAAAACTTTAAAAGTTTGGTCACTTGAAATGTCACGACAATTTGGAGAGTACAATAATGGAGGGCTGTATGCCTGGAAAGAGAGGAAGAGAAAAGAGAAGATAGGTGCAGGCTGTGGCGGATGATCTCCAGATGGGTGGACACAGGGCATCTTGCTTACGATCGCGAAGATGTCCGGAAGGATGTTATGGGAGCGAGGGTCTGCAAAGGACATGCTAGTGAATTAATGACTCATGTCTATATAATATGATTGCTCTATCACAGTACATAGCTAAATCCGGTTCCATTCTACGGGTACTTTGCTTTTTTTTTTTTTTTGTTGGTCATTCAAGATGTTATTAACATGGCTAGAGGATGGTAGACGTGAAGTAGAAATTTAAAAAAAGGGGAATATGATGGACCGAATTATTTTCTGTTATTCTTTTCTTTAGTCTTTCACTGCACAATGCCGTTCGGTTTTGCAGGATTTTTGATGATTGATTTCAGAAATAAGGTTTGCTCGGTCGCTTGTTACACTGAGATGTTGTGGGCTATTATAATGTTGAGGACTCCGTTTATACATCTTTTTAGTGGTCTTCCACTGCCCCTTGATGCTTCCATGTTCATTTTGAATGCTCGTGCTGCTGGCGACATTGGGTTACTTTTCACTTGGTGGCCGAACCAGTTAAGTCTTTGTTTATCAATGTATATAACTACTGGTGTTTCTCCAAAGGTTTTATAGATTTGTTCGTTTAAAACGATCCGTTCACTGCTTTTCTCAGGCATCTCATTTCACAAGTGGTGAGTTTTCTTTCTTGTTCTTTAATTAGTGCCAATGTTTTAAGTCTATAGCACAATGCTGGTATAACAATTGCAATTATAATGTTCATCTCAATTTCAACAGGGATAGTTGGATGTATCAGGATGGGTGTTATTTGATATGTAACATTATTGCGTTGTTTCACAGAACGCTGTATTATCATCCCAGAATAGGTCTCGGTCTACCTTCAAGATGGACAATTAAAGGAGAAATTAATAAAGAATGCAAACTGTATTCTCAACATTTAAGAAGCTGACGCAACATTGCGCCAGCGTAGACCAACATGACGACGGTCTGGTTTCTCGATTTGAATAAGTTTAAATTTGACGTCAATACTTTCCACCAGCAGAGAACAGGTGTAAACTGACGGCGTGATAAGACTCTTCCGGATAAACATATTGTCAGACTGGCTGGAGCCTTCACGCGGATAACATAGTTGCCAGCGATCAAAGGTGTGAAGTGTTGGACGGATAATGAAACATGGTACTGACAACGGTGTAACAGGACACACACGACGGATGGAGCAAAAAAACACATGGCTGACACAGCCGCCTGATCAGTAAAATCAAAATTACCCAATAGATAAGATTACTTTAGAAACCGTATAAGTAGACTGGGCTTTAAAAGTCTCAAATCGTACACATTTGCGAGGGGCTATCGAAAACAATACCCAAAGTGTTCAAGAAGCCTGATACGGAGAGGAAAATGGCACGTTGCAAGACCAATACCATGAAACAACAGACACAGAAGATGTGAAGCGTGGGAGCCGCTAAAACCGTCCCGAAGACGATCGTGGAGAGTCTTCCTGCGAGCTGCAACAAAGAACCTGAAACTACAGTTACTACTGAAGCTACCACGAGGAAGATCGACGACAGCCCACCAAAGACAAGAGCGAAGACAGCTGAGAAGAAGGAGGCGAAAGTAACCAGAGTCGGAAATACCGACTCAAAGACAGTCAAATGCGTTGTCAAACGGATTCAAGTGGAGCTGTCAGCCGAACAAATCATGAAGCAGCTGCAAGAGGAAAATCTCCACATCAGAATCTTGAAGGCGGAGTGGATCCTGACGTACTCAAAGATCCCTACAACGCTAGCAGTGGTGACGACCGAGGGCAGAGAAATACCCTGCCAGGTAGTAATAAATAAGAAAACACAACAGCCTGAATGATTCATTCCAAGATTCACGCAATGTTCCAGATGCCAGAGGGCCGGCCACAGCAGATCAACGTGTCGTAATAAGACAGAAATCGACCAATACTTCGCCGATCATCACGCCTTCAAAGTGTGTCCGCTGGCCAAGCTGGACACCGACTTCTGAGCACCCAACAAGATGCGGGTGGGCAAGCATGGAGCATGATACCTGGGCTGTCCGTAACTCCAAAGACGAGTCGTTTTAAAGATCGCCATCACCACGAAGGCCCCATATTAGGACGCAATGCGGAGGTGCCAGATAGCCACGTGCATCTCGCAAGTGGAAGCATCCCAACTACAAAGCCAGATAGACGAGTTAAAGAATCTAGTCAAACTACTTCAAACATCGGCATCGACCAGCGATAATGAAAAACCACATACTGAAATAAAGGAGATCCAGCAAAACATTAAACAAGAGGTGGAGCACATGAACCAGATCTTCTTCTTCTCCATTCGTCTCTCTGGTGGACCTTCTCTTGCCAGTCGTTGATTCCAAGTGCTTGTAGGTCTGTACATGTATTATCTCTCCACCGCCTTCTTGGTCTACCTCGGGGTCTACGGTCATTTATTTCCTGAGTGTAAGCGAGTTTTGTTTCCCTATTATCTTCCATTCTTTCTATATGCCCCAGCCATTGTAGTCTATTAGCCTTTATGATACCAGTGATTAGCGGGGACTTAAACAGATCATAAATGTCTTTGTTACTTCTTCTTTTCCACTCTCCACTTTGTGTATCCCTAATGGGTCCAAAGATGCGTCTTAAAATTTTGTTCTCAAAGGTTTGTAACAAGGCTTTGTCTCCTTTCGTTGTACTCCAGGTTTCAGAGCCATACAGCACAACTGGTCTGATCAGTGTTTTGTATATTGTGATTTTGGTGTTACGAGATAGCGCCTTTGATTTTAGTAGATGTTGTAGTGCATAGTATATCTTATTTCTAGAGTTGATTCTAGTTTGTATTTCTTCCCTTATGATGTTGGAGCAGTTGAAGATTGTACCCAGGTATTTGTATGTTTCCGTTCTTTTAATGGTCATATTATTTATTTGTATGTGGCCAGAGTTTTTAGCCATTCCGTCTCTTGAAATTACCATATATTCTGTCTTATCTTGGTTGATAACCAGCCCCATCTGTTGGGCTTTTTCCTTTAAGTGAGTCAATATTTCCAATGTCTTTTGTTCACTTTGCCCTATAATATCTATATCATCTGCATAACCAAGCAGCTTGGATGTTCCTCCAATATCACATTCCTCCTTTACCTTCCTTACAACTTTCTCTAGAGCCAGATTGAAGAGTAGCGGCGATAGTGCATCACCCTGTTTCAAGCCAGATGTTATTTGGAAGGGGTCTGATTTCCTGCCTTTATATGTTACTATATTATAAGTATCTTCCATGCATAGTCTGGTCATGTTGATTAACTTCCTTGGTATTCCAAATTCCTGCATAGCATTCCATAGACTATTCCTATGGACACTATCATAAGCCTTTTTAAAATCCACAAAAATGTTATGGAGATCTCTTTTATATTCCCAATGTTTCTCGGCTATTTGTCGTAAGATAAATATCTGATCTATTGTTGATCTGTTTTGTCTAAAATCCGCCTGGTAGTCCCTAATATGTCTTCTGAATATGGTTTTAGTCTATTTAGTAATACTGCGGATAGTATTTTATAGCTTGTGGACAGTAGTGATATTCCTCTATAATTTCCACATTGGAACTTGTCTCATTTCTTAAAGATAGGTATCAATAATGACTCTTTCCATTCATGGGGTAATTCTTCTGTCCTCCAGATTTTTATTATTAGTTCGTATAGCTTTAGATGTAATGCATGGCCACCTGCCTTTATAAATTCAGCAGCAATTCCATCAGTCCCAGTTGCCTTATTGTTTTTAAGTCGTGTGATTACATATAGGATTTCTTCAAATGTAGGTTCTTCAATTTGTGGTTCGCATGTTAGAACCTCTTCCTGTGGGAAAATGTTACTTGGAGCTTCACAATTTAGTAATTCAATAAAATATTCTTTCCATGTGTTACACATTTCCTCATTGGTATTTATCATATTCCCATTTTTGTCTTTTAAACCATATGTGTTTTGTTGGTGCCCTCGTTTCATTGACTTCAGTTCTGTAAAAAAATTTCTGGATTCATTTTTCTGGCGATTAGTTTCCATATCTTTGATTATACTATTTTTGGGCATGTTATGAGAAGAAATGGATTGGAGAAAATGGTGACAACTGGTAAGATCGAGGGGAACAGACCAAGGGGAAGACCTAGAAGCAAGTACCTGGATGGCTTGGCCTTGTGGCATGGTCAAGACAGAAACACGGAGCTGATCCACGACTCTGGTGATCGAGTGAGATGGCAGAACATGACCGCCCACGCTTACCGGCATGGCACATGATGGATGGATATTCTCGCTTCTGCTGTCTGACTATTTTTGTAGCCTCTTTACATTCATTTCTATAATGCTCTTCCTTTTGGATGTTATTTTTGTCATTTAACCATACATTTCTGGCATTCTTCTTCCTAATGACTGCTTCTTCACATTTTTGATTGAACCATCTGTTCTTTCTATGCGTGGTTAACACACCGAGACATTCTTCTGCGGTAGATTGAATTGTATTCTTGATGTTCAACCAAGTTTGGTGAACGCTTTCCTCCAAAGGGTTTTGCAAAGTTTCAAGTTTACATTTTATTTCATCTGTAAATTTCTCTTTGACTGTAATGTCTTGTAGTTTTTCTCTGTTATATGTTGGGTGTAATCTTTGTAATTTAGTATAGAAAGCTCTCTTAAGTTTTATTTTAAATTTTGCTCCAACGAGGAAGTGGTCACTGTGGCACTCAGCTCCTCTATAACTTCTGACTTGCTGTATGTTTTATGCATTTCTGTTGTTAATTAAAATGTGATCTATTTGATTATAGGTTCTCTTGTCACATGATTTCCAAGTTTGTTTGTGTATATCCTTTCTTTGTAGTCTGCTACTTCTAATCTGCAGTCCTTTGGCTTCTGCCAGGTTGATGACTCTCCATCCATTATCATTTGAAGTTGTATGTAGGCTTTCCATACCGGCCACTTTTTTTTTTATTAGTTTGCTCTCTACCTATTTTTGCATTGAAGTCTCCCAGCACAATCAGGATGTCCTGTTTGGGGGTTTCTTCTATGACATCTTCCAGATCATTATAAAAGTCTTCTTTAATATCATCTTCTTTCTCTTCAGTAGGTGCATGTACATTAATCATCGTTATATTTTTCCATTTACCTTTTATTCGTAATTTACTAATCCTGTCATTAAAAGCTTTAAAGTTTAAAACGTTCCCCCACAACTCTTTTTTGATGACAAATCCTGTTCCTAATTCATGTTTATTTTGGGTGTTTCCTCCATATATTATAATCATTCCATTTTGCTCTAAAGTACCCTCTCCTGGCCACCTTATTTCTTGAATTGCTGTTATATCCATTTGATATTCAACCAGCTCCCGGGTTAGTTCTTCGGCCGCTCCAGCTCGATATAGTGTCCGTACATTCCATGTTCCAAATCTCAAAAGTCCTTTAACGTTCCAAGGTCGTTGTCCAGATAAGTCAGTCCGATATCGAGGCTCATGTATTTGTTTCGTAACAAAGAAAGGTTTTTACAAAGGTGGGGATGTTAACCCCACGCTTCAACCCCCAATCTGGAGGACCAGGGTGTTTCTCTTTGTCTATTCTCTACCCTTTGACCTGTCCGGCTTGGGAGGCCCTGCTGGTAGCTACGCTACCGCCGGCATAGCTCTCAGGGTCATTGAGAAACTCAAGCTCCCGCACCACGACAAGGTGGAAACACCATCGGGGGAGACATGAACCAGATGACCAATAAAAATGAAGAGTTTCTACGAAACGTCAAGGCGGAGAGAGAAATGCAAAAAAAAAAAAAAAAAAAAATGAAAGGGAATTATCCCAAAACAAACCAGCAGACGTCACAGAGGAGCCACAAGATGAAACGCAACACAAAAACATAGAAAAACTGCTAAAGAAAATACATTCAAAAGGAGACAAAAAGATGCAAGCTGCAGCCAAATCACAGACCAATCAGAAACCGCAAGCTAAAGCCAGCAACCCAACCACGAGGTCCAAGCAACTCGAGGTGAAATCAGTATCCTGCCAAGTAGATTATTTTAGCCAAGAGGGACCTCTCCGACATCCTGATGACAACTGGAGCGAAGACGAACGAGAACATGCCCCCTTCTTAGCTTACTGCGAATAAAAGAAAAGGCAAGCTGAACTACGATGCAAGGAGGGGGGAAGCAAAAAGTCATTTTTAGGACTGCAACCAGTCAAGCCAGACGAGCCAGGAGACTTACAAACAAAACAAACCACCAGAGGAGACGGGAACAAAGGGCTGACGCCGACCAATCCCCCGGCTGACGTCACAGACAAAAATGCTTACACAACCAGTCCGAGATAGGAATTACTTGTAAGAGCGAACAAGACATGAAAGGGGGTAAAAAGAACCACAAAAACCACGGACCTCACCAATAACCAAAGCTTAGTAGGCAGGTTACACAAGACCGAATTTGGAATTTCTTTTTTTCGAAAATTGTAATTGGAACTGGAAGTCTCAAATCAGATGTACCTAGTTTTGGATGAGGTAAATAGAAAGTTACTTTAATATGTTAAAATTGCATACGTCTGATTCTTATGTTGGATTTCCTCTGAATATTATTTCGCAGTTACTATTCACTAGGGTGTAGATTCACAGACTCTGGTTATTTCATTTAGTACTATCAAAAACTCACTTTACTTGACTGAGAACTTTTATTTTCTCATTTGGTGGATACATAGTGTCTTGCTAGATTTTGGTTCTTACCGCTGCAATGGCTAAGCAACTACATATCTGGCAGACCTACATTTCGGCTGTGTCGTGTTTACTGCCCCTATGAGAACTGTTTATCGTCTCATTTCGCTGTATATAATATTATTACTATATCATTAGTTATGCTATTATTAGGAATATCATAATATTTTAAATTACTATGCATATTTTCATGTCGCCAAACATAATGTTTAGTATATGTTGGAGAGATTGACTGTCATATGGTGTTAACCCCCAGTATGAATAGTTATGTGCTATTGTTATGAGCAGCGCGCGTAGGCATATTGTCTAGTGCAGTAGAGGGCTCATATGTGATATGTAACCTCATTAAAAATATAGTATATGGTACTAGCATAGTTATATTTGGAGTAGAGGTGTAGTGGTGTACAGTACCCCACTATGTACCGGGTACATGGTGCGCTTAGCCATTTCAGTGTGTGGTGAACTAGCTTTCATCGTAACTCACTGAGGCCAGGAACAGAGACGGCCTACTGGCACTTAAGCTCGGCGGTCAGACACTCGTGTAGTAACACTACTGACCATTTGATCTGTTAAAACAACCTTTCTCTGAGTAGCTGCACAGAACCGGGTGTCTGATTAAGTGACATGGACTTAGGACACTTAGGAAGAAGAAGAAGAAGAAGAAGAAGAAGAAGAAGAAGAAGAAGAAGAAGAAGAAGAAGAAGAAGAAGAAGAAGAAGAAGAAGAAGAAGAAGAAGAAGAAAAAGCAGAAGCAGAAGAAGAAGAAGGAGCAGAAGATGAAGAAGATGAAGAAGAGGAAGAAGAGGAAGAAGAGGAAGAGGAAGAAGAAGAAGAAGAAGAAGAAGAAGAAGAAGAAGAAGAAGAAGAAGAAGAAGAAGAAGAAGAAGAAGAACGAAAAGAACGAACGAACGAACGAACGAACGAACTTTATTTTAAAAGGGTCAAAAATTGGGCACGCAGGCCCGTCTTACATTCGGCCCTTTCAATCACTCATCTTTCATTCATCAAATGTGCATGTTACATTTACATAGGGAAAAAAAAACATTGTCAAATGGATTTTGTATGCATAAACAATGCATATTACGCATGATACATTCACATGGGAAAAATAAAACATTGTCAAATGAAAGTTGTAAACATAAACAGTGTATATTGCAATGTTGTGAGGCACATCCCCCATCCACCCTCACATCCCGCAGCCACCCACACATCCCACAGCCACCCACAGATTCCGCAGCCACTCACACATCCCCCACCCACCACACATCTCCCACCTACACACACATACCTCCACGCATTCACATAGACCCAGGCAAAAATGCATGCCGCCACACACCCACTGAACCCCCACCCACACACATCCTCCACCCATCCCATAACCGACACGCACAAACCCACCCACATATTCTCCATCTCACACCCACACACCCGCAACCACCCAGCAAAACACACATCACATAACCACACACACACATACCCCCGCCAACCCACACATCCCGCACCTATCCACACACACACATCTGGCACCCTCACAAAAAAGAAGAAGAAGAAGAAGAAGAAGAAGAAGAAGAAGAAGAAGAAGAAGAAGAAGAAGAAGAAGAAGAAGAAGAAGAAGAAGAAGAGCACCTCGAGCACACATACATTCAATAACCCACACATTCCCCACCTACACACATCTCCCCACCCACTCACATATCCTCTACCCGTACAAATTACCCACCAACAATCACTCACCCACATATCCTTCTCCACAAAAACACCTCCACCCACCCAGCCAAACACACATTCCTCAGCCACACACACACATCTCCCCGTCAACTCACATATTCCGCACCTATCCACACACAAATTCCGCACCCACCCACATAATCTCCCATCTCCCCCAGCCCACTCACAGATCCCGAGCCTACACCTACAAACATCCCCCACCATCTCTTAACCTGCACACACTCATCCACCCACATATCCTCTACCCACCCACACATCCTCTACCCAACCATCCCCCAACCAAACATCCCTTAACCACACACTCTTACTCATATACAATCACCCGCCCACACATCCTCTACCCAACCACACATCCTCCATCCACCCATCCCATAGCCACACATTCCTTAACCACACACCCCTACCCATATACACACACATCCCCACCCACGCACAATCTCCCCACCCATACACACATCCCTCACACACATCCCCACACACCAACACATCCCCCATTCACAAACACACACCTCCCATCCACGCACACACACAACCCACACACACATCCCCAACTCATACACTCATCCCCTCACACATCCCTAGACACACGTAATTATCCCTCAACCACTAACACCCACACATCCCTTACCCACTCATCAACACATACATCTCCTATCTATCCACCCACACTCACACACCCCAACCACCCATCTAAGCACACATCCCCACCCTCACACACATCCTTCACCCACCCGCAAACCCAACCACACCTTCACCCACCCACACACACATCATTTATCCACACCCAGCTCTCCTCCCACACAACACTACACCCACACACATCCCAAAGACACATCCCTCACCCACACACACACATCTCCCCACACATCTCCTACTCATCCACACATCCTCCAACTACAATCACCCTCACTACCCACACATACATCCTCCATCCAGCCACACACCACCACCCAGCCAGACATATCCCCCACCCACACACACATCTCCAAATCCATCACCCACACCCATCATGCACCCCTCCCCAACCCACATACATTCCCCACACATATCTCACCCATACACACTCCGCACCAATCCACCCAAAAATCCCACACCCATACACATCTCTCACCCACACCCCCAAACCCACAACCACCCCCACCTGCACACATCTCCCACCCACCACATATCCCCACACCCACATCTCCCCACCCATACATATACCCCCACCCATCCCATAACCCACCATCAATCGTCCACCAACATATCCTCCTCCACCCACTCACCCACAACCCCCTAGCCAAACACACATCCCAACCCACACACACATCTCCCCGCCAACCCATACATGCCGCACGTACCCACACACAAATCCCCCACCTACCCACACAATCCCACCCAGCCCACCCACACACACATCCCCCCATCCCCCAACCCACTATTATGATCAAACTCCCACACTTTACACACACATACAGTGATGATTGTCGTGAGCATTGTCGCAAAATTGTAAATAAAATGGAGAAAAATTGTACATATACATTTTGTAACTTAAAAATTAGTGATGCAATTCAACTCTCTCTCTCTCTCTCTCTCTCTCTCTCTCTCTCTCTCTCTCTCTCTCTCTCTCTCTCTCTCTCTCTCACACACACACACACACACACACACACACTCATACTCTCTAATTCTCTCACCAACTCTACAGTGATGTACATGTGTTCATGCTATAAATTATAACATCAGTTGGCATTTAAAATGGTAATATGAACATGTGAATACACAACTTATATGGAATAGCATGTTACATGATATGCGTGGCTTAAATCTCTCTCTCTCTCTCTCTCTCTCTCTCTCCTCTCCTCCCCCCCTTCTCCCCCTTTCTTTCTCTTTTTCTCTCTTTTCTCCCCCCCCTTTCCCCCCCCTTAAAAAAAATCCTCCCCGTTTTCTCTCTTCCCCCTCTCCCCCCCCCCTCTCCCTTTCTCTTCTTTCTCTTCTCACTAACCCACACACCCATAAGACCCCCCCAAACCAAAAAATCCCACCTTTTCACACAAAAAAAACCCCCCCTTCCCCTTCCCCCCCTGGCCCCTTCCCCCCCGTTCCCTTTAAACCCCCAAAACCCCCCCCCTCCACTCCCCCAATAAAATTTTCCCCCCCCCCCCCCTCCTCACGTCGCAAATACACACAATAGCACTCTCTCCATTTATTTTAATATAAAAAATTTTTTTAAAATTATTACACACAAAAAAATTTTTTTTCCTACAATACACACTTTCCCTCCTAAAAAAATTTTAAATACACACACAT
>JACEFZ010028147.1:0-105000 GCA_014155875.1 Cepaea nemoralis | reverse complement strand
GTAAGGACGTGAACATGAGGGCTCCAGTTTAAATGTCTGTCAATTAAAAGACCTAATGTTTTATGTTCATTTACATTAATTATAGGTAACGTGTCCACGTGGAGCTCGAGCGGTGTCCCAGTTATGGCTAGGGTCTGTAGTTTTTGTCTGGTCGTTATTAGCATGGATTTGGTTTTGTCGATGTTAATTAACATGCGATTTTCATTGCTCCATCTACTAAGGTTGTCAAGTTCGTTTTGTAAAGAGCTCTCTAAGTCACAAAGGCTCTCTTGACTTGTGTAAATAGTACAGTCGTCCGCAAATAGGTCACACGAAGTATTGAGGTATAAAGGAAGATCGTTAATATACACTGCAAAAAGCAGCGGACCTAGTATTGAGCCCTGAGGCACCCCAAAATTAAGTTGTGTGGGTCTTGATAGACAGTTATTGAAGGACACTACTTGTTGTCTGTCAGATAAAAATGACGTAATTAGGTTCACCATGTTGGTGCTAGTCTTCATGTGTTTTAATTTTCTAATTAAAATATCATGATCTACCATATCAAAGGCTTTTTTAAAGTCTACAAATACTGCTCCACAAATGTTGCCATTGTTGATACAAAGATGCCAGTTATCGGTCATTTTTGTAAGGGCACTATGGCAAGAATATTTAGGTCGAAACCCAGATTGACTGTCAATTATTAGATCGTTGTTAATTAAATGATGTAGTGTTATTTTATGCATGTGTTTTTCTAATGGCTTTGATAGCGACGATAGTAAGGAAATAGGTCTATAATTACCCAAGACGCTATTATCAGTTGAGCCATTTTTAAGTAGAGGATACACTTTAGCAACTTTAAAGGCAGATGGAAAGTAGTTTTTGGACAGGCACTGGTTATATATGAACGTTAAGGACTCACTAATAATAGGTGCAGCACACCGAAGAATTCTATTACTGATACCATCTAGGCCTTCTGAATTTGTTGCTTTGAGATTCGAGAGATATTTATATACTTCTGCAACAGACATCAAGGGAATCTCAGGGGGAATATTTCTAGAGCACTTCCCTTCACAGAATGATGACAGTGAGCTTAAATTACAAGCTGAGTCTGGTATTGTGGACTTTAGATTCTCTATTTCTGATTGAAAGAAGCAACTGAAATCCTCGCATGTTATAGTGCTCGGTATTGCTGACTCTGAAGAGTGTTTCTTGTTGGTTAGCGAGTTAATAGCCTTCCATATATTTGCGTTATTTGATTTATCTACAATCAAATTTTTGAAATGATCTTTCTTTATCCTACGAATTTCATATTTAACTTTATTTCTTAGTCTGCGGTAATTGATAAAATCTTTATTTTTGTGCGCTGTATCTCGTTCTCTCATGATTTCGAGAACTTCACGAGTCACCCATGGAGATTTATGTTGATTCTTCACTCGAACTTCTTTAACTGGCACATGTTTATCAAACACACTGTAGACTGTCTTTGTCCAGTAAGCTAGTGCATCATCCGGATCAGGAAGTTGGTAAACATGTTCAAGGGCTGCATTTTTTAAGTCATCTAAAAATAAACTTTGGTTGAGAGCTTTTAGATTTCTAAATTTGATGATTAAATGTTTATTTTTAGGAGATTTGAACCCAGTTTTCGACCACGTACAACATATTGGGTAATGGTCACTAACTGCACTAACAGGAACAGAACATTCGATAATATTAACTGGACAAGTAACATATATATGATCAATTATAGTTGAGGAGGTGCCTGTAACCCTTGTGGGACGGTTTATTAGTTGTTTCAAATCGTAAGATAGAATGATATCGTCCCATGTCTGGTTGGATTTAGTAATATCTATGTTAAAGTCACCTAATATCATGACTTCTCTACCTTCTGTAAACACTCTATCCATCATTGTAGTGAAACAGTCATACCAATTGTACCCAGCACACGGATTCCGATATAGGTATCCAATTAGAAACGGTTGCTGACTGGCTGGCTTCACCTCTAACCAAACACATTCTATCTCTACTGACTCGAGATCACTTCTACGGGAACAGTTGAGAGAATTGGAAATGTATACAGCAATACCTGTCTCTAATTTTTGATTTGCGTCTCTTCGAATTACTTTAAACCCCTTAAGAGTGATTTCAGAGTCGGATATTTTGTCGTTGAGACGACTTTCTGTGATTCCAAACACATGGAATTGTTTGCACAGTATTACCGAAAGCTCAGGTAATTTATTGAGCAAATGATAGATGTTGAGATGGCCTATACGTAGGCCATCTTTGTGAAGCCACTGATCGTGATTGGCGAACATTGCACGATGAAAGGATGATGTCGCTTGCGGTAGAAATTTTCAGAGTTTTTGAAACTTTATTTAGTAGTAGTTAAGACTATTAGATGGGGTAGGAAAATGTCTGTGCTGGAGTGACATCATGAAAGCTTGATGCAGGGCTGCAGGATTGTATTGCATTAGCTGTTGAAGTTGGCGGTTCCACTGATAGGAGTGTAGATTACCATCCAACGAGGGACCACTGCTGTGAGAGTTACTGGAAGTGCCTACATTAGAAGCATACATCGGGGGCACAGCAACATTGTTTAACGGTGTCCCCTTTGACATAATAGGGGGAGGCTGCTTTATGGGCAAGGGAGGAAACAAACCATCATAGTTAGCAACACTGGGATTGGAGCATGGGTTGCTATCCACGGCATTGTATTCCTGGGGTATAGGCAATGGTGGTGCAGGAAGAGAAGGAGCGTTTTCTGAACACTTAGAGGTGGCTGTCGCCGGGGGTGAAGTTCGGGTTACTCCTGTAACTGGTGCTGGTTGTTGTGCACGTTCGGGATATTTTATGTTCTTCGCTAGTATACTACTTCCTAGCTTGGAACAATGTATTTGATCCCTGTATAGTTTTTTCTTAGGAGCCCCGGACGACGAAGTAAAGTACGGGGTGTTATTAATGAAACTAATGGCATTGTCTTTACAAAATTTATACAAAGTTAGATTGGCAGCATCGGCAGTCCGACGCTGGAATCCATAACATGGTGGAATGATGGATGAAATGAACATAGATGAGTTAGGAAATTTATTTCGTAACAGTACCTCCAGCGTAGATAGTTGTGAGGTGCTTATGATGTTATTATCCATTATGTCATTGACACCAATATGGACTGTCGCTTTTTTAATTCTCTCATTCACTTGGAATTTTCGCAGTGTAGCGGTAAGCCTATCAATGTCAGCGCCTGGTAGAGGGAAGATTGAAGTTGACTCGCTGTCAGAAGATGACATGCGATCACTATAGATTCCCTTTAGCAGGGAGTCTCCAATGATAACATGAGTTGCACTGTCATCTATTGTTAGTTCACGCTGCTGGCGTGTCCGCTTGGGCTGTTGTTGCCACTGACCACTGTGGTCTTTCTTGTGTTCTTGATTATTATAGCTTGCTTGCGTTGGTTGTTGATGCCCAGTAGTGGTAACAATTGAACTTTGTGATTCCTGGTCTGCTGCTGGAGAGTCTACACTTAAGGCCTGGAACCTGTTGCTGATATGCACATCAATGGGGTAGATGGATGGTGTGCGTTCTACAGGTTTAGAAGTAGTTTTGTTGATTGTAGAAACTGTCTGTATGTCATTATGCGACGAACATTCACTGGTAGCACACGCATCTACAACACCAAGGGTAGTTTCTGTCTGTGCACTTTTATTAAATGACTGTGCACTTTTTAGTTCTAAAGCATGTATGGATGCTTTGAAAGTTTCCTTCTCTTGTCTAAGGAGGCGGATTTCTTCTCGAAGAAGAAGGTTTTCGTTTTTAAGCACAGCAATAATATTAGTGGTGTTGCTGGTAATAAAATCTTTTAACCTCATCTCCAAAGCCTGAATAAGTTCACGACAATCATTGTGGCTCTGTGGTTCGGCCGAAGAAAGAGTGCTTGAATGTGATGTGCTGGTTTGATTAGATTGAGCTGGTGAATTCTGTTGTATGTCCAGCTGGAATTCAGTGTCTGATTGTTCACTAGACAACACGATTGAGGTTGGCGATGAAGATGATCGATTCATTCGCTGAGCTGGCGTGCTCGTCAAAATTTGTCCCGTCTTGTTTTTGTTTACATTGTGCCGCTTGGACACAGTTGATGACCGCAAGTTGGAGGACATTTTGGCAACATAGGCAGCTCGATAAGGCAAGGAATAAAATAATATTGCAGGCTTTTCTGTAGGTCGTGCGTGACGTTTAACTTGCTAGCCATGCATGGTTAATTCTCACGTTGTCGTAAATCGATAATTGGTAAAA
Source organism: Cepaea nemoralis (assembly GCA_014155875.1). Taxonomy (NCBI): domain Eukaryota; kingdom Metazoa; phylum Mollusca; class Gastropoda; order Stylommatophora; family Helicidae; genus Cepaea; species Cepaea nemoralis. The sequence goes on along the minus strand of JACEFZ010028147.1, from coordinate 100,734 downwards.
TTCAAAAATGGGTGATCTTACCGTCACGATTCACAAAGAAATCCTCATTTAACTAAATACACATTCACATAAACTTGACATTTTGAGTTGTATGTAAATCCAGCTTTAAACGAACAAAATGATGGAGTAAATATACGCGCAGGCCTTTCTGTAGAAGGTGCGTGGTGTTTATCACTTGTTAGTCACGCATGGCAAATTCTCACGTTGTCGTGAATCGATAATTGGTAACATTCATAAATTGGTGCTCTTACGGCCACATAAAATAAAGAAACTCTCATTTCATTAAATAAACAGTCACATAGACTTGAACTGTTGAGTAGTATGTAAATCCAGTTTAGAACGAACACAATGATATACACAGCATCGCGATTGAATTGAGTAAACTTGTTAAAATAATCAAAAATCGGGAGAATATGTGAAAACACGTCCTCTCGAAGCCGGAAACCGGGCTCCTCTCGAGCCGGAAACTCGAGAGACGGTGGCATGGAGGAATATCAGCAGCAGAGTTGATCCAGAAAACCAAAGACCGAGATCTATGGAGAGCCATGAACGCCTACGCCAGCCGGCACGGCACTTGATGATGATGATGATGGATCAACTTTGATTATAATATTTTCTGTGCCACTGTCTCTGTCCAACCAGTAGGTATAAAATGGGGATGGGGATTGTTGATATGACTACATTTGGCATTTCGCGGCGCTCAGCGACTACTCAAGCTTCAACCCACGCCGCATACATCGTGAAGCACCGAACATCACCAACTACTCCACACAAATGTTTTCGGGGAGAGGGAACCTTGGTGAACTGAGCGCCTTGTTAATTGCATTACAATTGATGTTCCTTAGTATGAGGAGAGAGAGAGAGAGAGAGAGAGAGAGAGAGAGAGAGAGAGAGAGAGAGAGAGAGAGAGAGAGAGGAGAGAGAGAGAGAGAGAGAGAGATTAGGGGGGGGGGGTGGGGAGTGAAATAATTACTTCCGCTGCCAAAGAGCGCGCGCGTTGTGTTGTTACTGCAATGCAGAAACGATTGCTTCGATGCATGCTTGTGGGAATTTTTCAGTCGTGTCGCCGAAACAAATACTGCTTATTTCAAGCCTCAAGCTTTGGCCATTTCGAATCTGGCCTCTTCTCGGCTCTTAAAGATTTACCTTTTTTGTCTCCTCATCCAAATCTGCCGGTGCTCTGCCGCGAATTTCTTTTTTCAACAGATAATCCCTTCCTCATGTTAGTATGCAATCAAACGGAACACGGCATCGTCAACCAGTCCATCCTCGAGAGATTTTGAAACACGTTTGTTTATTCTGGAGATCCTACATTCCGCCAGAGTTCGAATATCATCAGGCTTCTTAGCATTTGGAGTAAGTTTGCGAGATGCTAGCTTGCTCACCTCGGCATGACCCTACAAACAAGGGTGGTTATATCGAGCCCGATGACCACGGGATCAGCGATATTGGTAGCAAGAATTCAACGCCGCCCAACCCTAACTCCTGTACGCAGCGCCTAATGCAGTAACAGCTCTCCGACACTTCTTATATAGGGAAGGCCGCTGGTCGCGTTCATCATGTTGGAATCATGTTGGAACCAGTGACTGCACAGCTTCCAAGGCATATTAGTTCACGCCGGATAGTACACCAGCTTCACGAGGATATGTTCTCCGTGTTGTCCGATGTCTAGCTCGATAAACATAATTGCCTGTTACTCTGTAACAAATATATGACCGTTTACGAGTTTAATAAGGATGACTAGATCAGCCATTGCCTCGCCTGACGTGGAAGACACAGCTTAAATATGATAGCGAGATGGCGTCACCATTTTTATCTTGGACAGAGCTAATCCCGGCTTCTTACAATGAGATACAGCGAATCTCTCGTGTCTCACATGGTTGCAATCCTCATGCTAAACAGGCACGGCTCAGAGAAGTGTTGAGGGACGCGAATTATGGCGGTTATCGTATGCCCTCGAGATGAATGTACAACTCCTTATATATATATAATGAAGTTTGGAAACTTTAGCCCTATTGTACTGTACGGGTCAATGACCACGCGATTCTGAGAAAGAACCCGAACGTGTGTCTAAGCCCCACCCTCTCCCTCCATCACTGAAACGTGTCCACCTTAAGGCCACCAAGACTTATGAGACCTGTTGCAGAGTTTAAGATATAATCTATCTGGATTTTGGTAGTACTGTCCGGAGACTCCTTAGTGAAGAGTCTTCTTGGGTATTGTTTAAAAGGTTTGTTGACTATCGTTAACTAATTTTCTATGCACAATTGAATTAAATTGTCACCTGCATCTTTTCTATTTCCCCATTCAAATTTTCCTTATATGTGTCTCTCATTTTCAGCTCTTCCTGGTTCTACTTTGTATTTAAATATCCCATTATTATTGTTATTACGTTATGAAGAAACTTATGCAATGTGTCTTGTAGTGTGCTGCAAAAATCATCAATGTCGTCCTCATCTGCTGATGAAGTAGGTGCATTTATCTGTATGAGAGTTGTGTTTTTTTGGACGGCCATTAAGTCTAATAGTGAGGAATCTATCACTAACTGGGCTTGTTAGCATCTTACAAATAGGGATAGAAAGACTCGGATTCAGATAGGCAGATGAGTGCGAGTACAGATACGACAGAACTCAAGGTTCACTTGCATGCTGGTTAATTCTCACGTTGTCGTAAATCGATAATTGGTAAAATTGAAAAATGGGTGATCTACCGTCACGATTCACAAAGAAATCCTCATTTAACTAAATACACATTCACATAAACTTGACATTTTGTGTTGTATGTAAATCCAGCTTTAAACGAACAAAATGATGGAGTAAATATACGCGCAAGCCTTTCTGTAGAAGGTGCGTGGTGTTTATCACTTGTTAGTCACGCATGGCAAAGTCTCACGTTGTCGTGAATCGATAATTGGTAACATTCATAGATTGGTGCTCTTACGGCCACATAAAATAAAGAAACTCTCATTTCATTAAATAAACAATCACATAGACTTGAACTGTTGAGTAGTATGTAAATCCAGTTTAGAATGAACACAATGATATACACAGCATCGCGATTGAATTGAGTAAACTTGTTAAAATAATCAAACATCGGGAGAATATGTGAAAACACGTCCTCTCGAAGCCGGAAACCGGGCTCCTCTCGAGCCGGAAACTCGAGAGACGGTGGCATGGAGGAATATCAGCAGCAGAGTTGATCCAGAAAACCAAAGACCGAGATCTATGGAGAGCCATGAACGCCTACGCCAGCCGGCACGGCACTTGATGATGATGATGATGGATCAACTTTGATTATAATATTTTCTGTGCCACTGTCTCTGTCCAACCAGTAGGTATAAAATGGGGATGGGGATTGTTGATATGACTACATTTGGCATTTCGCGGCGCTCAGCGACTACTCAAGCTTCAACCCACGCCGCATACATCGTGAAGCACCGAACATCACCAACTACTCCACACAAATGTTTTCGGGGAGAGGGAACCTTGGTGAACTGAGCGCCTTGTTAATTGCATTACAATTGATGTTCCTTAGTATGAGGAGAGAGAGAGAGAGAGAGAGAGAGAGAGAGGAGAGAGAGAGAGAGAGAGAGAGAGAGAGAGAGAGAGAGAGAGAGAGATTAGGGGGGGGGGGGGTGGGGAGTGAAATAATTACTTTCCGCTGCCAAAGAGCGCGCGCGTTGTGTTGTTACTGCAATGCAGAAACGATTGCTTCGATGCATGCTTGTGGGAATTTTTCAGTCGTGTCGCCGAAACAAATACTGCTTATTTCAAGCCTCAAGCTTTGGCCATTTCGAATCTGGCCTCTTCTCGGCTCTTAAAGATTTACCTTTTTTGTCTCCTCATCCAAATCTGCCGGTGCTCTGCCGCGAATTTCTTTTTCAACAGATAATCCCTTCCTCATGTTAGTATGCAATCAAACGGAACACGGCATCGTCAACCAGTCCATCCTCGAGAGATTTTGAAAACACGTTTGTTTATTCTGGAGATCCTACATTCCGCCAGAGTTCGAATATCATCAGGCTTCTTAGCATTTGGAGTAAGTTTGCGAGATGCTAGCTTGCTCACCTCGGCATGACCCTACAAACAAGGGTGGTTATATCGAGCCCGATGACCACGGGATCAGCGATATTGGTAGCAAGAATTCAACGCCGCCCAACCCTAACTCCTGTACGCAGCGCCTAATGCAGTAACAGCTCTCCGACACTTCTTATATAGGGAAGGCCGCTGGTCGCGTTCATCATGTTGGAATCATGTTGGAACCAGTGACTGCACAGCTTCCAAGGCATATTAGTTCACGCCGGATAGTACACCAGCTTCACGAGGATATGTTCTCCGTGTTGTCCGATGTCTAGCTCGATAAACATAATTGCCTGTTACTCTGTAACAAATATATGACCGTTTACGAGTTTAATAAGGATGACTAGATCAGCCATTGCCTCGCCTGACGTGGAAGACACAGCTTAAATATGATAGCGAGATGGCGTCACCATTTTTCATCTTGGACAGAGCTAATCCCGGCTTCTTACAATGAGATACAGCGAATCTCTCGTGTCTCACATGGTTGCAATCCTCATGCTAAACAGGCACGGCTCAGAGAAGTGTTGAGGGACGCGAATTATGGCGGTTATCGTATGCCCTCGAGATGAATGTACAACTCCTTATATATATATAATGAAGTTTGGAAACTTTAGCCCTATTGTACTGTACGGGTCAATGACCACGCGATTCTGAGAAAGAACCCGAACGTGTGTCTAAGCCCCACCCTCTCCCTCCATCACTGAAACTTGTCCACCTTAAGGCCACCAAGACTTATGAGACCTGTTGCAGAGTTTAAGATATAATCTATCTGGATTTTGGTAGTACTGTCCGGAGGACTCCTTAGTGAAGAGTCTTCTTGGGTATTGTTTAAAAGGTTTGTTGACTATCGTTAACTAATTTTCTATGCACAATTGAATTAAATTGTCACCTGCATCTTTTCTATTTCCCCATTCAAATTTTCCTTATATGTGTCTCTCATTTTCAGCTCTTCCTGGTTCTACTTTTGTATTTAAATATCCCATTATTATTGTTATTACGTTATGAAGAAACTTATGCAATGTGTCTTGTAGTGTGCTGCAAAAATCATCAATGTCGTCCTCATCTGCTGATGAAGTAGGTGCATTTATCTGTATGAGAGTTGTGTTTTTTTGGACGGCCATTAAGTCTAATAGTGAGGAATCTATCACTAACTGGGCTTGTTAGCATCTTACAAATAGGGATAGAAAGACTCGGATTCAGATAGGCAGATGAGTGCGAGTACAGATACGACAGAACTCAAGGTTCACTTATTGTCGTCATGATTTATAACGATATTTGTTATCAAGCGAATAATATCATAATATCATATTAATAATAGCATAATATCATATTACATATTCATAATATAAAGCATTCAAACTATCTTAGCACACAACATCATCTATTCATCGCTAAACTAATACACAGCTTAAAGATTCTCAGTCTCTGTCTATGTGTCTCCCTCTAAGAGTTACACGCGCTCCAGTCCCGTCAGTGCCCAGTGGCCGTCTGCCTTCTCGACTCTCGTCCGGTGAACACGGAGTGCTTGCCGCTGCAAGTAACTCGTGGATTTCAACTTTCCACGCTTCCCGCGGTTTGTACCTGGCCGTTGGTGGTCTGGCTAGTCGACCTTGAATGTTCGAGTGTTTGCTATTCCCTCCCCCGTTTCTGTGTCTCCTATTATGTCCCTTTGTGATTATAAGTGAGACCTTGAAAGGGCTGTATCCCATTACAACGTTTGCAGTTTTATCTAAACAAAATGCCTCTCCGGTCTCTCTCCGTCTTATCTACCAGAATATATTAAAAGACTTTCGTTGTCATTTGTAAAATGTCGCTTGCCTCTCCTGCGATGTTTACTAATTTCTAACATTAGAATATTTAATCTCACAATCCCAACACATACTACTTCAAGCTTCCCCTCATACGGAATTCTTACATTCCACGTTCCTAGTATCACTCTGTTTCTAGTCTAACACATGGGCTTCCCTTGCTAACATCGTAGGGAGTAACTTTGTCATCACGATTACTAGTAGTGGCCCCCGTGTCACACTCTTCCCCAGTGTTATCTGATCTGCCTCGCCTGGGGGTCTCACCACCAAATCTCTTTGTTAGAGTTTCTTGGCAAGTTTTGCAGAAGGTAGTGTGCCGATGCTTTCCTTCTGGGCAGTGACCGTACTAGTCGGTGGCCTTAGCCATTGTATCTATTGATGAGATCATCTGCCCATCGCCGCATAGTGCAGACTATAACCAACAATAATCTGTCGGCTTCTCTCACACTCCATCCAACACCTGCTTCTCTGGCTTCACGAAACCCTGATAGGGGGGCGGGGGGGGGGGGGCTAAACGGGTACTCTACCTTGTTGAAGGGTCTCCCGTAGACTAACGGAGGAAAAGAGGCATCTTACATCTCCTTTGATAGGGGATACCCCTACCCCGATAATCATATATATATATATCAGTGTCACGGAAAAACTGCAGTTTAGTGATTCCTTGATAACTTACATATCAAAATACAAGGAAGGAGGAGGGTTAACAATTGTGTACTTCATTCTGAGAGGAGGAATAAAGTAAAGATCATTGACCTACGAATATAAAAATAGGATACAGGTGTTCGCAGAGTTCATTGCCTGACGATCGGATCGTATCGGCCGACGGGAGGGAGACACGAATACATCGGAACGGGGAACAGAAAGACGGTGTAATCTCTTTGAAGTGCGACGAGCAATGAACGGAGAAAACGATCAACGAGTTAGGACGCTTTGCAGTATTCGCGTACGGGAAATTCAGGAAAACAGCGTAACAACGAATGAAACGAGCAAATAGTCACTACGTGATTTTACCGCCGTTTGATGTGCAGGATACGTCAAGAGACGAGTGTGGAGGTATGAACATCAAACAACAACGGAGGATTGGACACTCAATATAAATAGTAGCAACTGGGGTTTCTGGTTAGTGTGTGTTCCAAACTGGGCTGAATGATCTATGCATCCTGAGTGGGGAAAGAAATACATGTCCCTAATGGTTGAAAGAATATGGGATATTAGTGTGTTATTCGCTAGTGATTTCAATTCCAGGATGATAAGTGAATATATAAGGTATTATAATCTTAGAGTAATAGTTTTAGCATAGGAAAATAGATGTGTGTGCACAGCGTTTACCATTGCTTTCTATTAGTGAATAGTTTAGACTTTGGTGAATTCATATGTCTTATGTGGGTGTTTACTTCGGAAGCCTTGTCATTGCGGCTGGAGAAGGACACTTGCATAAGTAGTATTAAGTGGCAGACGCTTATCACTTGATATGTTATACTTCACACAGGTTCCAACTTCCATCCGGATATATCGGAGAAGATAGACACATACTTCTTGGGTACAGGAAAAGCTGTGTTGATAAACTCAAGGCATTTCATTTGTGGGGAGAGAAAATACCCCAATAAACCAAGGAATAAATTAGACAAGGCCAAATACGAAATAAACGATACTTTTAAAGGAACTTTGAAAAAGAAGAATAGAATATCCAGATAACCAAAGTAATAATAGAAAAAGAAAGATAAAGTTGCAGAAAGCAAAGCAAAATAAAACTACATACGTCTTGTATGCATAGTGAAGAAACAATAGACAAGTCAAAACAGTGCTAGTAATGAGAGACAATATGCAGAACTGTGGTGATGTGGTTTTTCCAGTGTTGGATAAGTACTTTCATGAAACAGACTCGGGCGAAGTCATAAACTTACTGGAATATTATTACGTTACCGTGATCCAGTGGTGAACAGTTTTGTTTCATTCAATAACGGATTTACCATCAGACTCAAGCATACGGAACATCCAGGGTGAGAGCTGTCCTGTTTGATGTGCTGTCCAGTGGTTTTGCAGAATGATTGGGCGAGATGTGACACCGCTGCTAGACATTACGAGTTCAGTCTTGCACCAACAATAGAATACACTATCAACTACGCTTACACTGTCCATACATACACCAGACATAGTTTTATTAATAAATATTTTATTAATCGTTGAAAGGAACTGTTGTCGGAGTATGTGTTGAGGGTATAATAGAGAGAGAGAGAAAGGAATAGATATATGGAAGAGAACACAGAAGGGAGGAGTGTAGACAGAAGTCAGTCAATAATCCCAAAAGATAATAAACTTGAAGATGTGCTTGTTGATTCCACTTTCCTCCCGGGAAAATAAGCGACAATCAGCACGGATAATAATCACAGCTTATGAGTTCAACTGTCTGTCATCTACTGCCTATAGTACCTTGCAGTGTAGGGCGTATGTGACTCGATCCTGGGGAATTAAGGTCATCTAGCTAGTGCAGTCGCCGCGAACTGTGCAGGTTAGGATTGTCTTTTTGCCCCCGACATATTCTAACGCGGGTCTTCTGAAGAAGAACCCGGCATGCTTAGCCACCCAGCCAGCCGCTCGCATATGAGTTCAACAAGGACGTCAAATATCAGACTTGTGTGGCATATCCGTTTGCGCGTATAACAGAGCTCACAAAGGAGGCCATACAGGATAATCCCCAAGGAGTCTTTCAAACACATTTCCCAAACGTGTTTGAAAACTATCGTCTGCCATACATGTGGTCTGATCGAGTCGTGTAATACTGGTAAAGAAAACCGATGCAGTTCTAGAAACAACAAGTAAACGTTGCTGTATGGTGTGCAACGGCCTGCTTCGGGGTTGTGGGCACAGGCACACCTAGCCGACCGAGACCCTCTAACGCGAGCCATTGTTCTATTCTACGTCTACCATTAAATTCACGGCATCCACAAAGAAATACGCGAATCCCTACCAGAGGACCAGAGTTGGGCAGCCTATGAAAATCCCCCCGTTATATTAGCCTACGAGCGCACTTACGCCGAATTCTGAATTTCCCGAACTCTGACTGGAGTCGGCTAGGGCTAAATCTTGTATTTGTTTTTTTTTTTTTTTGCATATCCTTTACAGGACATCGCTGTCAACACCAGCATCTTTCAGCTGTATGTTGCTTTCTTGGCAAGATTACGCTCAGTAGTTTGCATTGCTTTCTGAGCAGTCGGCTCGGTTAACCCGTAAGTTACCGATGCGATTCGAACCACTGCTGATTCTCACCATCATCACGTTACCTACGAGAGTATACGAGATTACGGAAAAAAGTCATAACCTCTAAGCTACGAAGCCGGCAAATCGTGTATTAGGCTGTGTATATTTCTACTGGCCGAACAGTGGTTATCATGTCCTTAATGATGGCAAAGGCAATGTCGATGACCCAATGCGGCAATCGTTCACAGAAACGACAATGAACGAGATCTTATACATTGATTACATGTGCATGTTGATCAGTGGCCAACAGAGCTTGATGGAATGTAGCGTGGTCTTCAGTGGTTGCGAAAACCCATGTGTATGTGTATTAACGAAGTCAGTTAGTCTGGCCATATAGGAGAGTATACGGACATAAAGAATATCAGATGAAATTGCGTCGTAAGAAACAAGGAAAGTATGAAGACTAGTCCTTAAAGAAAATGAACTAATCCTTACAGTGTAGAAGAGTCTGGAATGAGGGACTGTATGCTGCGTATGAGTATAATACGGTCTGTCTGATTATCCAGATTGCTTTCCTCTGCTTAATTATATTGTCTCTGTGTGCTATTGCCAGGAAAACAAGACGAAATGTGGAGAGACTAGGTTTCAACCATGTAGGAGTGGGATACTGGAATTGTCGTAGTGCCAGGCAGAGAGGTCGTGTATTGGAGAGGCTAATATATGATTTTGATGTCCTCATGCTCCAGGAGCTAAATATAGACAAATACCATTGCCCTGGGTACACCAGTTATATAAGCCCTACTGGAGAGAAGAGACATGGGCAAGGTCTGCAGGTGAAGGAAGGAGTGAAGCATGTGGTACTTGACTTAAGCCAGTGGAATCATAGTGCAAGAGAGGTATACACATGGAGATTGGTGGCTTTAGGTGGAACATCATAAATGTATATGCTACAGTGGACTGTTTTGTCAGAAAGGAACACTGGGACTGGCTTAAGGAATTGGAGAAATTACCAGGTGATAGGCTGCTCATATGTGGGGACTTCAATGCGTGGAGCAGAGATTGGGACAGTAGTGGAGAAAACCGACAGGGAATTGCCCTTCCGGATGCCATGGTGGACTCCGATGTGGTCTTCATAAATGACGGTAGGCCGACTAGAATGGCAATGAGACCTGACGATGCAGACACAGCTATTGACTTGGCACTCGTCTCCCAATCATCAGTCCTTGATGTAAAGTGGACTGTTTTGAATGACCATGGGAGTAATCACATGCCATGTTCAGTCCTGATCTCTTAATCCAGGAAAGTTAAGGCTGGGAGAGCGCGCAAGACCTTCCGGTATGAGTGGACCGGTAGTCTTCTTGGACGCCTCAGACAGGGGGCTTGCAAAAGGACATTTAAAACTCCTTTTTTTTTGCAGCCTTCATATTGGACCCCAGAAGTAGACCAGGCTTGGAAAGCAAAGAGAGCTGCAGTGAAGCAGCTAAGGAAAGTGCGGCAGACATCCCGAAGCTCACAAGAGGAAGTGGACACAGCGGAAAATGTCAAGAAAGACAAGGTGGAGGTCTTCAAGCGCTGTGCTGCAGAGGCCAAAAACGCAAAATGGGAATGTTTCATGAAGGAGATTGGAGGTGATAAAACACTGCAAAAATTCTGGAAACTGCACAGACAAATGCAAAGAAAAGATCGGCCTATGACAGTGGGAACAATTTATAGAGATGATGGTGTGCGCGTGATAACAGATAAAGAGAAAGGGGAGGCGTTTCTCCTGAGATTTCTAGATCAGACCAATCATGATGATGCGGACACCAGGGATGCAGTTAGAGAGGAATTATCTGGCACCATGAAGAATATGCATTATGAAGACACCATACGGGTTGAAGATGTTAAACATATTTTGAAAAAGGCAAAAGACTCGGCACCAGGGCCCGATGGGGTTAAGTATGGCCACATGAAGGCTTTGAGCGATGCAGACCTGAAGGAAATGACAGACTGCTTTAACCAAAGCATTAGGACAGCATCAGTACCTCAGGATTGGGTGCACAGCTATCTCATCCCTCTCCCAAAACCATTCAAGAGTCATTCAATGCTTAGCGGCTTTAGGATCATCACCCTCCAAAATACATTTGGAAAGGTTCTAGAGAAGATAGTTGCTGTCAAGCCGCACGAGATTTTGGAAAGAGGGAAGCTTCTTCCAAGAGGACTGGGGAGCTACAGGCCAGGAAAAGATAACTGGTCAAATGCAACCACTTTTGCCTTTGATGTTTATGAAAGGTTTCCAGAGCAGACAGGAAACTATGGCGGCAGCGCTTGATCTCGAGGGTGCATACAACAGAGTTAGAATTTATATTTTGATGATGTGCACTGATGGAGAAGGTGGTCAATCCCTGGTTGGTGAACTGGATAGCAGCCGTCCTGCATTCTCGTCGGGTTGCTCTCGGTCTGGCTGTATGGACCGCAGAGCCACATATTTTAACCCCGGGACTGCCACATGGATCTGCAATCTCACCTGTGCCTCTTTAACGTGCATACGAGCAAGATTGCAAACCTAGAAGCACCAGGGGTTGGAAGAATACTAACATTTGCAGATGATATTCTTGCATATAGGCAGGGGATTTATAGGAGGCAAACAGCCCATGAGCTGCAGGCGACAGTAGACAAAGTGATTGACTGGTGCACTGAACTGAGTGATGTCATACACCCAAACAAGGCGGATGTTTTGAGGCGCTCTCTGGACAACAGGATTGTGAGAGTTGGTGTCCCAAGCCTCACGATAGATTGTAGAAATGTCAGCAGAGAGAACAAACTAAAGTATTTGGGAATCACATTTGACACGCCTGTCCTTCAAGGACCATGTGGAGACGGTTGTGACAAGATCTCAAAAGGGACTCAATGCACTTAAAACTATGGTATTTCTGCAATGGACACAGAGCAGAGAATGCTTTTCACACTATACCAGCACTTGATCCTCTCAGTGATTTATTATGGACTAGGACTGCTCACTGTCTCAAAGAGTCAGCTGGAGAAATTAGAGCGCATACAGAAGGAAGCTATGCGAGCCATTCTGATATGCACCAGAGACACACGAGTAGTGTGTATGCGTTACATTCTTGGTCTGCCGACTGTTGCTTGTAGGTTCAAGGTGATGCAGGCGAAGGCATACCTCAGATTAGTTGCTGACACAGATCACCCGTTGCATGAGTCGTTGGACGTAGTTAAGGGTCAGCGACTGATAAGTGGGAAATCATGGATGGCTCAGGCGGAGGATACGATCAGACAGGTGTGCCCCTTGGAGAACATTAGGCGAGAAGAGGAGTGGGTCAGAGAGCCAGCGGAGGAGTCAGACTTGTGCAGAGTTATAATCACATTGAGCCGGGAGTGCAGGGAGTGGCCAGCAGGGGCAACGGAAGTGGTAATCCAGCAACTAATTCAAAAGAATGCTCGCTACGGGTGATGTGATTATCTACACAGATGTGTCGGTATTGAGAGTTAGGAGAAGTGCATTGAGGTTCTTAGTAAAAGCTAATGGTCGACTTTTGGTGCAGGAGAGCCTGGCATATGATACCACAACATCTAACTTAAGAATGGAGGTGGAGGCGGTCAGTGCAGCTTTCCGCTGGATGGAGAATACGATACACACACACATCGTGATTGTAACAGACTAAGAAAGAATGCTGAGGAAGGTGAGGACAGACAAGCTTCGGGCAGAGTGGCGTGCTTCGCTTCGGAGGTCACGGGTGACAATCATCGCCTGGATCTTTTCTCCGGAGCATGCCGGTGTGCTGGGGAATGAACAGGCGGACTGATTGGCTGCTCTGCAAAACTTGGTGAAGTATTGATGCATGACAAGGCAGACGTGGTTGTGGCCTTGTGGGAGCACACGTACACCTCGGACGAGCAAATAGATCACCATGGTCTGGCAAGAATGAGACAACGAGGAGTGACGTGGAGATCTGGCAGATGCTCGACGCTCAGAGGAAAGGTGAGACGGACATATAATCAGATTGCTACTGGAACTATCGGTGTTGGATTTCTTCGCTGGCTTCTGAGGATGGGGACAGAGCGCTTATGGGAAATGTCCCGAATGCTGTGATGTCGGTTCCTAAATCAATCAATGAATCAATTACTCTTGTCACACAACTTGACAACAGAATTACAATGCATATGCATCATACTTTCACCAATCCACTTTGATCTAATTGTTAACACGTCAACACATAATCCAGTGAGTTAAATGTGAATAAATACTTAACAGTTAATTTGAAATAATCTGTCTCCTCTCAATCGAGGAGAAAATACGCATATCTCTGTTTGATGTATCTTATCCTAGTCCAAAACAAATTGTTTAAATCATCAGTAGTTACTTTACTGCCAATTAGTAAGGGTACATGAAGCAGGAATGAGACACATAGCATAACATTATGCGGATGAGTTGAAGGCAAGCTTTCTTTGTCGGCTGACGATCCGTCTCTGTTGCAAGACACAGCCAACGTCTACATATACTTCATATCAGTACACCTAGGTTAGACTTATATTAAACCAGCTTAGCATACTCCGCCGCTCAGTTGTGGTACAATCTTCCACAAGAAATCAAAGACACCACCGATAATATACATTCAGTCGCAACCTGTTTTATCACTACCTCACTACAGAATACATGCCCCCCCCCCCCCCCCCTTCTAGAAAAATAATAATGAAAAATTATCCCAAACGACAACTAGCCAATAAACATTCCCATATGAATGGCACGTTACACCCTTCTTAGGTATGTATAATGCCCATGTTAAATATTACCTTAGCGAGTAATGTATTAGTTATTATTTTTTATGCGGTTTAATGCTTATTGTTCATCTGTTGTCTAAGATTAGCGTCATAAGTGATATTGAATGAATTAATGTATGATAGGAAACAGAAAAGAAAGAAAGAATGTCAGACAGGCCTCTGTGCCCGATCCTTAACCCTTTGAAAATAAAGTTTGTGCATTTTTTTATTCGTTTGTTCTCTGTTGCCTGAGAGCTGTAGGCATCCAACCATTACTTTTTCTTCCGGCCGGATTGATTTCTGTAGACAAAACGTGTTGCCTACCATGAGCCCAAAGATTGTCGTTCTCTCTGCCGGGTAGTTTGGATTAGACAACTGTGCGACATTACAGAATGACTCTGAACTCCAAGCTAAAATATGGATTAAACCTCACAACAGCACTGTATTATTGATGTTCCCTCTCTCCCCGTTATTTGCCTCGTCTGATTCCTGCTCCTTCATCATTTTGTTTTTATGTTTATTCACTTTACCAGAATGTCGCACTCGATTCCTATGATTCTCTCTAGAGTAAATTATGCTAAGGCGAAATTCAATCTGCGTTTATAGATAATCTAGCTGCGCTGGGACAATCAAGGTTATTCTAGTCTTTGTTTATGTATTGGTTAAAGACACCAATTAACCCCCTTCACCAAGGCATCCTAGCGTGGTTCCCTCATATGCTACACTTTAATTATGCAACTCACAGGATATTAACCATGGATCATATCATATTAAGCCACAGAATACCCTAACTTCCGATCTGTGAATTTCAGATAGAACATGGAGGACTAACAGGCGGAGGACCTATGAGTATAAGGAATCAATTCACTACGAGTACTTAATTCGTTCTGATCTATGAATGTCTTCAGAGATAAATCATAATTAAAACATATCGCTCACCAAAACCCGAGAAAAATTTCTCCCAGCAACAAACGTTCAAATGGATACCCTGCAATAAATAATACTATTAGTCCCAAACTAATTAACAATCCATTTTATCTCTAACTTAGTCTGAAATAAATTGATATGTAAGGTCAACATTAATTAACACCTCTTTCTGCATCTACATTATTCTTAAATAAATGGTACCGTGATAAAAATACAGATATGAGAAGAATAATGCATATGTAGATGGGAGAAAAAGAAAACAACACGGAGAGACAAAAGTTGAACCCAGGGTCACCGAGTAGAATCGTTTACAATCGATTTATTCGCTAAATGGACCAGCGTCACGAGTAAAGGGGTGACACACGGAGAAAGTCGTGTGATTGCACACAGCTCACAAGCCGTGAAGATGTGATACTTCACTCGCGGTCAGGGCACCTGACGAGAAATATCAGCTTGTGCTATATTCAAGCAATAACATCATCATTTCTACAGCCTATTTAAAGTATAGTGAAACATAGCCAGCGATGACGAACATCGAATGATGCAGCCGTAGAGAGTTGATTGATGATAAGATTAGAGCTACCTCTGAAAGACTATCATAGCCAGGACGTCTGAGAGTGTAGTGTATATAAGCAATACATATTTTTGTCAACATATTAGCTGGACAACGATGCGTGCTCATTAAACGTCTGTTGTGATGAAACGATATTATAAGTCAATTGTCTTCAGTGTATTCAGAGTGCTGTAAATTGGGGAGTTTAAGACACGAGCTAGCCGATTTAATAACAACACCCAGTGTGTGACATTTCATTGTGGCTGTCACGGGGACACGAAGCAAAGCTCACGCCTAGACACTTGAAAGACAGCATCCCTAGAACATTATTGTGGCAATATCACCAACCCGTTTGCTTTAAACATTGTGACATTAGTGATTGCATCTACATAAACATTGTAAGCAATATACAAAAGGAAAATGACATTCACGACATCGTATAAATGGCACTGAATGCATCATCTATACGATTATAATTGACAGCGCAGTTACAATATGTTCAAGTGGACTTTTGATTGATATACAAGACAGAAGAAATGGTCACACATATATCAAGATAAGCAAGATGAATCATGAATACATTGATATAATGTATTGAGCAGAACGACAACGTACGAGCTGCCCTGAGCCCTAGTCACTATGTTTGTGACCGTCGTTCTATTATCAAAAAGTTACAGACTAATATATTGTGGCAGTAACCTGCCTATAAAAACATTACAACTAGAGCAGAACTATATTCTGTGCGGGCTGCACACCTATGACCAACGTGGTCACCAAGTATAAGTGACATCAGCATTATTCCGGGTCGCACCTATCAGCAATTGCGGCGGTGCAGTCTTTGCTGGAGCAAACCCAGAAATTGGTGAACCAATACTTTACTTCAAAAGAAACAACAATATGACCAGTGGAGGAAGAGTATCCATCATTTCCAGAACCGGAGATTGGAAAGTTAAGTTGCGTGTTGGTGAATTGTCTTACTGTTCTGTTCATTGGTCCAGTATATTTGTACGGCAGGTTCACTATTTTTTCACGCGGTCTATCCTTTCACATTGTTAATTGTGAGGCAGGTGTGAGGGCTATCTTTGTGTTGCTGTCGTCTGCGGGGGAAGCTGATTGATAGGGCGTGTCTGACTATAATAATAAATTTGTTCCATTGATTTTGTGCAGTGGTTAATTTAATGCCATACCGTCATATTATCAGAGAAAATAGGTAGGTGGAAGTACATCAGTATACAATATAGTAATGAAATAACTATCCATAACGCTACATGTCATAAGAGTGAAAAACCGAAGAGACTGTGAAACACCATTTTCAAAAAACAGAGATGGGGGGCATAATGCCATAGACCGATATGAGGTATACAGCGGTAAACAGATGTAGTAAGAACAGGTTTGCCATAGAAGAGGAATTGTCATAGTGAGAGCAGTTCCCTCTATCACTACGAACGAATAAGCACGAATAAGTCTCTGTGGCGAAGTGGTCAAGCCGTTTGACGTTTGACTCGTGAGCCGAAGGTTGTGGGTTCGATTCCGGGCTGTGCCCTTCGGTTTACTAGTTAAATGTTTCGGAGACTCCCATGGGTCGTCGCTAAAAGCTACGGAGTTCGTGCTTTGTGCGACGCTTTCCGTACTGCGGAAAGAGACCGAGCCATATGGGATAAAAACACGGAGCAATGAAGTCGACCCTGTCGACTTTTATGCGACTTTTTTAAATCAAGGGAAGTCGGCTATCACGATGTTCTTTATAATAACTGAGTGAGATGGTCGTTGTCTAGGTTACCCTGTTCCTTGTATGTCATTACAGAGTGTCAGTTGAGATAGCCTCCTGTCTCATAATACAACTCACCCCAGCAGTGCACATCCACCAGTCATTAAACAAGATTGAGTTGGCCCACATAATCATTTAATGCAGAAAGAACACGGACAAACGTAACATATTTATATATCCAGAAACAATGTAATCCACAGAATATATATATTCTCCTCACAACTTAATACACACACATCACTGCCTTCTCAAAGCCTGCTTAATCTCAAATTCACAAGACAGCTATCCAGCTCCTATACACGGCTGGACCTCACAATACAACCCACACACTGGGTTTAAGCCGTCACTAACTATCCAACCCACTCTGGGGTTGAGGCCTCAATACACTATGTCTGCTGATAACCGCGCTAAGTCTGTAATCCTTACTCTCAGAATTCCCATCACTGAAAACCCACAGGGCAGAGTTCTATCACTAACTCCCCTCTCATTCACTTGCAGACCACGGACCTGTACTTCTCTGGCCCTGACACTCCACTGTCCAAAACATCCACCCCTCAGTCGGTCTCAGCCCCAACTTCCCCAAGACTCCTGACTTCACACAAAACTAAACTGTCTCTCCCCCCATCCACCCTGGGGGTCTGCATCTACCCTCACCATTATTTCTCAGGCTGGTTGTTTTTCTCATAGCCCCGCTACAAGTCACTCACCTTAATGTCAATGACCCAGGCATATGTCATTACCCCCCCCCCCCCCCCTCCCCCCTTAAAAGAAAACATCGTTTTCAAATGTTGGGAGACTAATACTTATCAAATATGTGACCCAGACATATTGCCTGGGTAGCCCTAAGTATGACTCCATCTTACTTTAGCTACCACACTAAATAATACCTCAAGTAGGCATAGTACACTTCCATATTACCAACACATCAATATCACCAATTTTCCATCTTGTGTACCAATGCATGAGCTACTACATGACATAATAATCCACATAACATAGAAAAGCATTCTATGTATGTACCCGCGGGTCTATTAACATCGTAAGATATTTCAGAACATAAACTTTAACCAACAGACATTTCCAGGATATTATTGGAAACTATTTCTAACAAATTAAGATCTTTTGCGATGGGTGAATAAGTACAGCATTGTCGACCAAGACAATCCAAAACGTTTGATTTGTATTATCTGCATCCCCGGTCAGGGGATATACAGTAACCAATAAGACTGTTTTTGGGATGCTTGACTGTTACAACTTTGTTAACGTAGAAATTATATTCCAAAAAGTTGTGATTTTGTTCTCATCGTCCTTGGCCAGTGCAAATTGTCAAGCGCCTATGTTCTTGGTGAATACTAGTAGCTAACATTGTGAGACATATGACTTCCGGTCCCCATCATGGCGGATAGCCATTGCATCGCTCAGGAATCTGGAATGTTGTTGCTTGTCGCTACGGTTTGCATTCGCATTTTCCATATGTTGGACTGGTAGTGCATGATTCCGTCACCCTGCTACAGAGTGAGTGCGTGGCGCGACAATGTAAGCTGTGAAATTCGTGTGGAATGCTTTTACATCTGTCCGCTGTTGTTTTTAGCGTGAACTGCATGTTCAAAACAATTGCGACCGGCTGTCGCTGAATTGACTGCTTTGGCTTTTGGATTCACGAGTGCATTTTTCTGGAGACTTCTAAGA
The DNA here is from genome assembly GCA_014155875.1 of Cepaea nemoralis. NCBI lineage: Eukaryota > Metazoa > Mollusca > Gastropoda > Stylommatophora > Helicidae > Cepaea > Cepaea nemoralis. The sequence continues at coordinate 81,954 of JACEFZ010028147.1, read as the reverse complement.
GTCCTCGCTAGAGCTCCGGAGTTCGTGCTTTGTGTGGCGCTTTCGGCGGGTCGCCCTGCTGAAATAGACTGAGCCATGTGGGATAACACCCGGATCAATGCAGTCTTTCTAGTTACTGCCGATGTTGTAGATGACTTTTGTGTTGACATTCTGACGGCGGCATTATGCACGGTGTGCCTGTGCGGGCTGTTGACTTTCCGAGACTCCTGTCTGTTAAACTTTTCACTGTGACGAAACGAAGCTTTATCTGTCTTTTGTCGACGGGATTCCGCACTAGTTTGGCGTGTCATCGGGGACTTTCCCGGTTATAAATAGACTGAGGGAAGCCGATGGGAATTTTCCGTCTAGAATTTTCTCGAAGCACATGAATTTGAGTGACCCGTGTTGCGGGGCGCACCACTAAATCCCCGTGCAGAAAGATCTAGAAATTCTCGTGCGCGGTAGTTCGCACGTTGAGGAAATGCGGCTGGAATAGTCATTCACTTTCTGACTCTCAAGGAGAGAAGACGCATGGCTCTGTTAAGCCATTTGTACAGCGTCTCACCTCAACCAAGTTAAAGCTGACTGTTATCACATTACGGCATGTTTGCCTATGAACAATTATGGTAGCTGACTGGAGTCTGGTTCAAGTCATTCAGATATTTACTTGGTTAATTAATTTAACTTTGTAATTGATCACAAAACGCAATCGTTCTAATCTCATTAAATATGCGGTTGGCTTTGCATCGCTAATGAGAAACCGATCGATAAACCGGTTGAGAAACTAGGGCGTATGTAGCGTTTGTTTACAAGCGTGTGAAGTTGAGTTACCGGCTTGAAATGTAGCCCTGTGATATTGGCGTATTGTGTTCAAATATTATTTACCATGTGTGGCAAATTGTTGCATATACTATGTTGCTGTTCTAAATAAGGGCACAGTTACTAGTGTATGATAAGAACCGAACTTATGTCAGTCAGTAGCTGAAGCTAGGAGAACTGTTGGAAAGCCAGGTAAGTTGTTAGGTGGAGATTCAGACATGAATGTGCTTAGATAGTGAGTAAAGGGAACACTTAGTGCTGAGCCACAGGGAATGATGTAACTATTGTGTGTTAACGTAATAGTGAATTCATTTTGTGGGACTGGAATTCTGTGAGAAGGTAAGTTCTTCATTGATTATATATATATATATATATATATATATATATATATATATATATATATATATATATATATATATATATATATATATATATATAATGTGTCATGATGTATATATATTAGGTCATGTTATGTGATACTTCTAGGGGCAATAGCGGACGCCGAGTGGTTTACCACTGCGTTACCGTTGCGAGGGAGACATGCGTTCCTAATTCTTGTCTTTACTGTCCTGTTCTTTCCTGCTTACACAAGTGCATCAGTGCTGATGTGATAGAAGTATGGAAGGACAAAAGGCGATTGTATGAGACACGGGAACATATTGGGATTGAGAGCAAGTTATGAAAGTATGGGACTTGCAGACCAGGCCAGTCATGAAGTTCGGCTAGGCAAAGGCTAATCCACTTGGAAGGTCAGAACTGGAACAGAACCCTTGGAACATGTGGGGAACATGTTGTACCAAGAAGACTTCTTGACTCTAGGGAAGAGTCTGATATGAAAATTTTCGTTATAGGGTGGGCAGGATGTCCCACCAGCGAAAGGGAGTGTGTAGATACGTTGTGTGATCATGTATTATTGCTATATGCCAAGTGATGGTGCATTGATCGTTATGATGTTTACTATTGAATGTATAATATAAGGAACGAGTCCAGGGACTCTTCACCTTAATGTTAAGTTCTGTTAACTTTAGAACTAGGATAACTGATTACTATAACTAGTGACGTTAGCGACAAGTGGTAGATGAATAGGGATAGATGAGACGTACGATCAGCCACGTCATTCTTGATACTTACTCTGTTTGACGGGCTGTTCTTGTGAGGCCATCTGACATTGACGGAAACCCATGCTTTACTACTCTCAATATAGAGTTAATGCTCTAGTTATTTAAATAACTAATTAGCATGACTGAAGGTTGAGTAGTCAGTGATATGATGCATGTGGACCAATGTTTTGGCCAGAATACTCTCACCGATCGCTCTTCCTTTCATGAGTTGCCTGTTCAGGAACCAGTCTACTACAATGTTTGTTTGCCTGAAACTACTTTGTGTACCACAGCGAAGGGTAGAATTATTTACTTACCACGCCTCACTAAACCACACCATGCGAAAGGGTGAATCATCCAGATTGAAGGTTTATCACCAAGTTGATTCCAGTGCCCTGAAATTGCACATGTGGGACTTTATGGTTTGTGTCGCTTTTTCTGAGTTTGAAGATGGTCTATTTCAGCAATGAGATGTTCAGTAACTTGAGCAATCACGCTCAATTATAAGAGACAATAGACTGTATGCGGATTGATGTGGCTAGGTTAACCCAGTGAGGTGTATCAAGTTGGGGTACTCTCAGCTCTGGGAGCTCATCCAGTCCAAGCCTATTGTGGTTCCGCCTAAACGTCGGAAACTTGAAGCAAGGTTGACATATACACTTGTGCGGTTCCTACGGCAGCTATAGTGGCAGGTCATGATGAAACCTACACCAGCTTACGTATAGTAACTCTTTCAAGTGTTATCAGGTATACCGGATAACTAATTCTTGTCCACATGAACCGTGTTGCCACAGTGTGAAATAGGTGCGTGATCCAAATGGTGTACTTATAGAGTCTAGAAACTGAACTGTTTTCCTGACAGGACTCTAGTGAAGTATCATCAGAACTATAATATTACCCAGCCAGGGGTACTTACTACTACTTAGAGACCATTAGATTGGTCATTGGCTTATTACCCAACCAGGGGTACTTTCTTCGACTTAGGGACCATTAGATTGGTCATTGGCTACAGACAATTATTAAAGTCAAGAGTAACTGGGGTCACCTCACGGAAAAGGGTCTCCCAGCCAGGCTGTCTACAGAGAACTGTTTATTGAGTTTAACAGTGACTCATTATGAAGTGATGGATTTGCAGTTAGTCCAGTTGAGTGATGTCCAGGAGAAACTATCTTGCTGTCGATCCAAGCTCTGGGGACGGAGTGGTCTCCAAGGTTCTAGTCATCTCACTAGAAGGAAACCGGGTGAGTGGCGGACGAATGACTGGACGGGACCTCTGCATCCAATCTACTTCTCAGCCTTATGATGATTGAACCATATCTCTGATTCTGTCTCTACTCTATCCTCTACTTTTGTAAATAGAATTATTCTATCAGGGTGTTCATTTCAGTTCTATATTCTCAAGGGTAGAATAAACTTTGTATATGTTGACTTACTCTTTGTACAATTATTGAGTGTGGTCTCGGACAATGCCTCATTGTTCATTGTCCTAAGGGAGTAGGTAGATAGTGGGGGTCTAGAATCTGGAGGAGCTTGTAGACATCTTTAACTAATACGAGGTCAACAGCAGAGTAAACAGTGTATCTACCTGTCCAACCCCTGGGGTTAGAATACACGGGAGTGCTAGAGACACCTCGGGTGTGGTTAACTCTCACTACCCAAGGCGATCTTGTCACACTCACATTGGGCAGTGATTAGCATTTTATGTGATATTCACTGGCACATGAACGGAGCATAGTGGATACGACCCGTTGCAGTGAAGTTGGAATCGCGATTAACTAACCAACGTTGTAATACAGAACTTTATAAAATGAATGATTCAAGTGGTGATGGAGAAGGAAATAATGTTTCGTCTACAGAGCTTGAGTGTTAAGACAATTTACTCTTGCTGGCCACCAAACAAACAAAAAATGCTCTACAGTTGGGTGGAGTTTTCGACAAGTTATTGTTGAAAATCTTGCCATGCTGAAGAATACAGTCTACGTTCCAGTATGCAACCCACAGGAAGAAGCCATTTCCAATCAGGTGAATTAACAGCCGATTCCAGACTTACTGACAATATGTTAATATTTAGTGTGGATTGTGTGAACACATAGATCCAGCAACCCGGGGTCGGCTGAATAACCATCCTTGTTTTAGTCAGAGAGTATCCCAATAATAAACTCCGTGACATTATGAACTCCAACCCCAATCATCTTGGGTACATTCCAAGTTACGATGGTTAAGGGAATATGGTTTGCTTGCTTTTCTTGTTCCGCAGTCGACCGCAGTATAGGGTACCCACCAACCACGGCTAGCTCGTTACGTAATGATGGAGCAGACAATGTGTAGGGCACCTTTTCTAGCCCCTTCCTCATGCTATAGAGGCGAGCAGTGCTTTCCGATATAGCGCTGCTTAGTCGCTCAGTGGGCTGCCGAATCCCACTGCTACTCCGGTCTGTTCACAACTTTTAGTTGACAATGTATTTTTTTTCCTATGTGGATGTAACACGCAAAATATATATATGATGTATGAAAGATGTTTAATTCGATGGACTGAATGTGAGATGCGCCTTCGCTTCCAGGTTGTTATCCTTTGAAAATAAAGTTCGTACGTGCGTTCGTTGGTTGACAGTCATCATATTACAATTGCAGGTCGCAATGTTGCACTGAAGCAGAGGACCACGCAGTCGTCCAACAGTTCCACATTCCCAGAGAGGGGCCTGTCGTCGTTTGCCGTTGACGGAAACAGGCGCAACATCTACGACAACATGAGCTCGTGCAGCCAAACGGGTGTTGAGAGTAATCCCACATGGCGGATATTTTATGACATGCCCGTGGTGTTGAATTTTCTAGAACTGTATAGCCGAGACAGTAAGTGATCGTTTTCCTCATTACATTATATGGTGATTTATTCTTTATCACAAGGGCTGAGTGGTCTCGAGGTATGGTGTCCGCCTCGAGTGCTGGAGGTCCCTGGTTCAAGCCTTTTATATTCACACCTTTTATGTCACAATGATTTCACAACGTAAATGCAATATCCTCAATAGTTTAGAGCAGAGGTTCCCAAATCACGGCCCGTGGACATCTTTAGGCTCACCAGCTGTAAGTAAGTGGCACGCGAGGCCTCGTTGTTTCATATATTGTAATAATTTTTTTTTTTAAATGCATTCGGAGCACCCCGTCAGCGTGCGATAATTAATTGTGCTCGTGGTTGTTATGCTCAGATATTATCGAATGCGCCTGTTCAGTTAACAACTAAACGTTATGAAGTTCCTATATCCCAGCCTTGTCGACCAATCAGAGTGTGCAAGGCGCCACGTTGTCGTCTGTTACAACTGTTTAGCAGAGTCGATAGTATTGCGGTTTTTTTTTTTTTTTTTTTTTCAAATATAAATTTACCGTTAAAGCCTATACATATGAGTGTGGTAAATCTAAAATCAAACAGTAGTAAAAAGCGAAAATGTGAAGATGTTGCTTGTCGTGAATTCAACGAAGATTTGACGCAGAAATGTATATTTATGCCTAGCGGTATTGGTAAACCAGTTTGCTTCATCTGCGGATTTTGTGTTTCTGTTTAAAAAACAAACAACAAACAAAAACAACAACAACAATAACAACAACAAAAACAACAACAACAACAACAACAGCAACAATAACAACAACAACAACATCTGGAATGACACTTCACGACCACACATTCAGAATAAATGCTCAATATCCGATCAATTCGGAGTTAAGAAAAGATTTCATAGAGAAAGTTCACTGACCAGGCAGCAGTCATTTTTCACCAAGGTTAACGGACAGATCAAGAGTGCTATTTTTGCTTCGTACGAAGTAATTTTTCTGTTGGCTCGCAAAAAGAAGCCGTTCACCGATGCAGAAGAAATAATCAATCCTTCCCTTAAAGTTGATTCTAGAATACTTGGCGATAAAAGGTGTGAAACAAAATCAGATTCCTCTGTCTAGTAATAGTATGGCCAGGCGAGTTGAAGAATTAGCCACCGATTTTCATCATCAAGTATCAGCACATATACACAAATTTAAATTTTTATTTTCATTGGCAGTGGATTCTTCTTCATCTTCTTCTTTTGTTCGCCTGAAATATGTCTATAACTGCAATGTTGTCTCTTGTATGAATCTTACAGTCTTGTCTAGTTCACTCAGCTGTCCATAGAGTTTATCATCAACTGTTGTCTCTCTAGGTTAGAAGGTTCGCCTGGAATATGTGGTCTGCTGCCTGCGACGCCAAACCACATGTGTACATGGCTGAGTCACCAATCTTAACTTTTGTATACATGTGGATGCGTGATCTAATCTTTCCTGCTTTGAGGCAAAGAATAATGACCTGTTTTGGTCTGTCCATAACGTGGTATTCGTCTTGATTAGGGTTTGGTGGCCTCTGACTGATTTGATCATTCTTTTATTGTGGTGGTACGTAATGGGCAAATCAGGTTGTTCATTTGTGCTCCACAAATCCAGGTCATCAGGATACATTGCCGCCTTAATTATATCCGGTAGATTGGTAACAAGATCATTCATAAAGATTAGAAAATGCGTGGGAGACAAGACACGATCCTGGGGAACACCGTGACGCAATAGTATTTTCTTGCACTTGAGACCGTCTACCTGTATTCGGGCTCTTCTGTTGTGCAAGAATGCTTTTACCCATGTGTATATTCTTCCCTTGACTTTACAGTGTCTCGGATTCCTCATCAGACCGTCTTTCCAGACTGTGTCAAAGGCTTTCTTCGGATCTACCCATGCCGCAAGTACCAGCTTCTTCTCTTGGAATGCATCCTTGACTTCTTGAGAGAGGTAGTAGGTTGTCTGATCTTCCGTAGAGTAGCACTGCCAAAAGCCAGCCTGTTGTGGCAAAAGGATGTTTTCACTTTCAATGTACCACAGTAGTCTGTAATTGATGAAGTGTTCCATTGTTTTGCAGAGACAGCTGGTGAGGCTAATTGGTCTGTAGCTGGAGGCAATGGAACTGTCTTTCCCAGATTTTAGGAGAGGTATCATGATTGCTTCTCTCCAGGCTTGTCGAACGATGCTTAATATCCAGCTGTTATTAAAGATCTGCAACGGCTTTGCTTTAACCTCTGTTCCTAGGTTCTTGATCATTTCATTAGAGATACCATCGGCTCTTGGTGACTTTCTCATGTTCAGTTTTGATATGGCTAGCTTCAGTTCAACGTTTGTGATAGGTGCCTCTATAACCTCATGTACTATTTCCTTATGTCCTGTATATTGCCATTTCTCTCGAATCTCTTGCTGTTTCTCTGGACTAATTTAGATATTGTTATCTTGTGCGCATGAGTCCGCAAATTGGCAGTGGATGAATCCATGGACATTTCTGACACAGCTCAGATCGAAGTTTTTGTTCGAGCAATAAACGATAATTTTGAAGTCATTGAAGAACTTCTAGAACTTGAATCATTGCACTCAACTACCAATGGGACTGATCTGTTGGAAACTCTGAAGTTCTGTGTAGAGAAAACAACGTAGAATTGGCCAAATTGGACAATGTAAGCACCGACTGTGCTCCGGTAAAATGTCTGGCTGTCTAGCATTAATGCAGAACTATATAAAAATATCATTGTATTATTCACCAAGAAGCTCTGTGTTGAAACACTTTTAATCTGAAACATGTCACGGGTGTTGTTCTGAGATGTGTGAACGGAATTCAAAGTAAGGTGCTGAACAGGCGTTAGTTCAGATAGTTTCTATCAGACGTGACCGAGGAATACGGTGAGCTACTGTTTCACTTTGATGTCAGATGGTTATTTAAAAGGAAAGTTCTGTCACGTGTCTGGGCACTGAAAAAATAGTACAAAGTAAAAGTTGACAGACTTCTGGATATCTTTCAGTCTATATATCAAGAGTTCACAGTAGAGGAGGATGATGTTGCCTTCTTCATAACTCCTTTCGTATTTCCTGAGGCCAAGCTCTGTCAATTACAGCAAAATCTTCAGCACGAAGTAATTTATTTGAAATGCAATTCTGCAATGAGATGTAAATTTCTGGAGCTGCCTGCTTCATTTTCAGCTGATCGTATGATTTCATTCTGGCGAATATTGCCTGTTGAACAATGTGAACACTTTCATTCAATCGCCCAGCGATACATTTGTCGTTTTCGTTTGACGTACATATTCGAGCAGTCTTTTTCTGCAATGGCCGTTATAAAAAGCAACGTTCTGGACTCACCGACATAACCTAGCTGCGCTTATGACTTTGGGCAGATAGATTTGTACTCAGACATTGATAAACTGGCATGTGAAATTAAGTAACTGGTAATGATGAATACTTATAACTGGTAATGATGAACACTTACAATTGTAAATTAATAACATTAATAGCGACTTTCGAAACTGATTAAACATTTATTGTTAAATGAAATTTTGATTGTAAACAAAAAAGATCGAAAGCAGTGTAGTACTTGTAGTTCTTTGTACGTTTGTTCTTCTTCTTCTTCTTCTTCTTCTTCTTCTTCTTCTTCTTCTTCTTCTTCTTCTTCTTCTTCTTCTTCTTCTTCTTCTTCTTCTTCTTCTTCTTCTTCTTCTTCTTCTTCTTATGATGATGATGATGATGATGATGACGATGATTATTAGTATTGTTACTGTTATTATTATTAATATTATTATTATTAGGAACGTCATTTGAAATCCGTTCGTGCCGAACCGCGCTTAATTGCGTACGTTGAACATGATCATGTCATAGGCATATGCTAAGTACTGACCAATGAATAAAAGAGCAGATGCTTATCGTCCCATGATGCATAGTTTCTATATCTGACCGTTGAGAATATGGCCGGGTTGATCCAAAATCCGCCCAAAGAAGCTCAAAGAGCGGTGATTCTGTTTCTTTCATTTGAAGGATGTCGACCAGTGGACATTCATCGAAGAATGCAGGCAACGTACCGTAACAAATGTGTGTCGAAGACAACAGTGACAGACTGGGCACGAACGTTTCGGAAAGTACGACAGTTCAAGACAGATCTTCGAAGGCCGGGTCAAGCGCATATTGTTGCAACAGAATAAAAAACCACCGCCAAAACTGACGCAGCAGTACAGATGAACCGTTGTGGAAACATACGATCTCTAGAGGAAGAATATGATGTGTTAATTGGGACAATGCAAAAGGCCATTCGTAAGAAACTGCAATGATGGAAGGTGTGTTCACAGTGAGTACCACGGATGCTGAGCTACCACCAAAAAGAGGCAGTCATGGGATCGTAGTTGAACCACTTGCTACGTTACAGAGTGGAGAGGGTGATGCATGTCTCGTCCGCATAGTAGCAGGCGATGAATCATGGTGTCACTACATTGAGCCGAGCAGCAAAAGAGAGCGCATGCAATGGAAGCATGCTGGATCACCAAAAGCTAACAAAAATTCAAGTTACAGATTTCCGCTGGTAAGGTTATGCTGAGCACATTTTTTGACCATGAAGGGCTATTGTTGACCGACTTTAAAGAACCTGGTGTCAACATCAACTCTACCAACTACTTTGAAACACTAGACACGCTGCAAAAAGCCATCAAGAATAAACGACCCGGCATGATTTCTTGCGGTGTGATTTTGTTGCACGATAATGCTCGTCCGCATGTTGCAAAGATTGTGCAGGAAGAATTAGCTTGGAAGAAGTGGGAAATTCTGCAACATCCAGCCTATAGTACCAATGTTCCACTATGAGATTTTTATTTGTTCAGACCTCTAAAAAAAAGCTCTCAGGGGGCAACAAGTTCACACAGATGCAGCTGTAATGATCGCGGCAAACACTTGGTTCCCTGAGCAACTACAATCCTGTTTTTGTGGAGGCATTCGCCGCCTACCTAAGCAATGAGATGATTGCCTGAATGCCTACGGCGACTTCTTCTGACCAACCCATGGTGTATAATTCATTCAAAATTAATGCTGTGTTTAACTCTAAACCACATGTTAATGTTTCTTTCATGCTTTTGTAATAAAGCCATTGGAACGGATTTCAAATGAACGACCGTTACATTATTATTAGTATTATTGCACAGCCATCTGGGTAAACACATCATGAAATTAGGTGACAAATCGACCCATAATATATTGGCTAGATGACTTAATCGTGGCATTGAAGATATCAAATATGACTTCAATACAAGCAAAAACACAAGCGAATTTAAAGACCCAAAAAAATGACAGTCTGCCTCCGCTCTGCGACGCTTAACGGCAAAAGCAGTCGGACAAAAGTAGAAAGAAGAAGCACATTGATACTGTGAATTCCATATGTATTCTATGCGACCTGTCTGCAGTATGCCGGCACTGATAGACGCAGATGCTGTGAATTTCATGTGTATTCTATACGATTTGTCTAGAGTATGCCGGCACAGAGAGCTGCACATACTGTGAATTCCATGTGTATTCTATACGACATGTCTACATTATGCCGGCACTGATAGATGAACATACAGAGAATTCCATGTCTATTCTATACGACCTGCCTACAGTATGCCAGCACTGATAGACGCACGTACTATGAATTCCATGTGTATTCTTTACGACCTGTCTACAGTATTCTGGCACTGATAGATGCACATACTGTGAATTCCATGTGTATTCTACACGACCTGTCTACAGTATGCCGGCACTGATAGATGCACATACTGTGAGTTCCATGTGTATTCTATACGACCTGTCTACAGTGTGCCGGTACTGATAGATGAACATACAGAGAATTCCATGTGTTTTCTATACGACCTGTCTTTATCAGGCTTTGTGCTATATAGAGGCAATAACTCCATCCCTGGTCTTAACCGGTCTCGGAATCAAAGCGAGAGGCAACTGTTACGGGTTATAAGTCCTTGTCAGTTGGCGTAGACATGGGGCGCAACGCGTTGCAAATGGTTGGATATTATAATATCCATGATAGGAAAACCATTACGTGGTGGAAGAATATCTACTACTAGATCTTTGAAATTGCACAGATCAATGCTCACATCCTACATTCCATATGGCAAACAGAGAAAGGAGGAAAAAAATTGTTACAGAAGGATTTCAAGTAAAGGAAAGTGCTCATCGCGAAGTAGCTCAGAGTATTCCTGAAAGTTTGACACTCTGCCTGCCGAAGAATTTCAGTCTGTTGCAGGAAATTATGCCGAAAGATTTACATGAGCCAAGCATTTAATAGAATTTGTCGGTGTCAATAGAGACTGTGTTTTTTGCAGCACTCGAACTAAACGACACTTTGCAGCACTCGAACTAAACGACACATATCATCTTTTGTTTGCTCCGGCTGTACTAATAGACCAGACTTGTGCGCCAAAGTTTGCGTTGCAGCCTATCACAAATAGACTGCCACATATAGTAAATAAAAACAAACAGACATGACAATTAAATGTAAATCTGCCAAGTGTTTTCCTAATTTTTGTCTGAAAAAAAAAATACATGATTCAGAATCTGCGGCGAAACTTCTTTTCGGATGGTTGATTGGAAGCAATGGTGTTTATAGTTTAGAATAGTGTTGTTTGTTCAGTAAATTCAATTGGATTAGCAGTGATCAGGATATTGGATAACAACGCCCCCTCGGTAAGTACAATGTTTACATTATTTTTACCTCTTTTTAACAAATTATTTTAGAAGTTATATTATTATTTGTATTTTATTTACAACATACAGCAAAAATTCTCCTACCAACATATTCCTTGTGCTATCTCCTTTATTTTGATATATAATACAACATTTCTGCTACAATTTTAACCATTTTCATAACATTATTGCGACATACACCAATTTCCAGATTTCGGCCATTAGTTTTTTTCATTTGTGTGAAAAAGACATGGTTCAGAATATGCACCAAAACTTCCTTTTGGGTGATTTAAATGAGCAATACTGTTTATATTCTTGAAGACAAGTGGTGTTTGTTTGATTATTCAGTAAATTAAACATGATTAGCAGTATAGGAGTGTAGAAAACACATTCTAAGTGCAATCTTTACATTATTTTTACCTACTTTTGTCCAATTATTTTACAAATTATATTATTATTTTTATTTTATTTACAACCTAAAGCAAACATTCTCCTACCAACATATTCCTTGTGCAATCCCCTTTATTTTGATATATAATACAACATTTCTGCTACAATTGTAACCATTTTCATAACTTTACTGTGACAGACCCCACCTTCAAGATTTCAGCCATTATTTTTTGTCATTATTTGTGAAAAATACATGGTTCAGAATATGCACCAAAACTTCTTTTTGGGTTACTTTAATGCGCAATACTGTTTATATTCTTGAAGACAAGTGGTGTTTGTTTGATTATTCAGTAAATTAAACATGATTAGCAGTATAGGAGTGTAGAAAACACCTTATATGTGCAGTTTTTTAAATAATTTTTAACTCTTTAATTTCATTTGTTATTATTAAACCTCTCATTATTGTCATAATATTTGTAACCTATCAATTAATTATTAACACTGTCATGTTCCTTGTGCAATCCTCTTTAATTTGATATGCAATACAATAGGTCTTCTACCACCTTAACCATTTTAAAAGCATTATTGTAACACACCCCTAGTTCCAATTTTCTGCCATAAATGTCTGTTTGGTCACAGCCCAGTTTTTGTTTGGTAGTGAAAGAGTTAATGGGTGCTTTGGGCTAGGACAAAATCTGAATCACAGGCTGTAAAACCAATGCACCATGTACTAATAAAAAGAATAATAGAAACCTCAAGCTACGGCTTGCAACCTGGAACGTGAGAACCATGTGTCCAGGATTTCCGCTGACTTAACAAATATTGACGATGTGAGAAAAACGGCTGTGATTGATGCTGAACTCAATCGTCTTAACATTGATATTACTTGCCTGCACGAGACTCGCCTCGCTGAGGAAGGGTCACTCAGGGAAAACAATTACACATTTTTTTGGAAGGGAAGAGGGCAGGCAGAAAAAAGGCAACATGGTGTGGGCTTTGCAGTGAAGAATTCGCTACTGGGAATGATTGATATCCCAGCTGGAGGTAATGAAAGATTATTATCACTGCGCTTGGCAACCTCTTGTTAATTTGCCACCATTCTCACTGCATATGCACCGACACTGGCTTCCTCTGATGATGTGAAGGATACATTATATGAGCAGCTAGACTCTGCGATCAAATGCTGCTGGAGCATTGCACTAGAAATGACCTATGTATTACAAACTCCTTTTGTAAAACAAAAGAGAAGCATAAGGTCACATGGAAACATCCAAGATCCGGCCATTGGCATCAGCTAGACATTATTAACACAAGGAGATCCTGGAAAGTGCTTTGAATTTCAACAGCAACTTGAAGACGGTTTCAATGATACATTAGAAAATTGTCTAGTAAATGATAAATGGAGTAAACTTAAGGAAACTATTTATTAAACAGCGGTAGGGGTTTACGGCACTGTGGATCATAAGAGGCAGGACTTGTTTGCGGCAAACAGCCAGATACTGCAGCCCTTGATTGATAAAAAGAAGATAGCTCTCTTAAGAAACAAGGAAAGACCAACGCGTAACACTCTAAGTGAGCTGAAGCAAGCGAGGAAGGATGTACAAAAGGCTGCCAGGCAGTGTGAGAATGACTATTGGATCAAGTTATGTGAGTCCATTCAAATCGCAAGTGATAAGGGAAACATCAGAAGCATGTATGAAGGGATAAAGAAAGCCTGTGGTCCAATGATCAAAAGAAGCGCACCTCTGAAAACCTTGACTGGAGAAATCATCACTGATAAGAAACAGCAGATGGATAGATGGGTCGAGCACTATTATAGCTTTACTCAAGTGAGACCAAGCTAGCGGATGATGCCCTCAACGCCATAGAGGCCCTACCAACTCTTGACCACCTGGACACACTTCCCACTATAACAGAAGTTAAGCTGTGCTATAAATGAGCTTGCATCTGGCAAGGCTCCAGGTAAGGATGGGATTTCAATAGAGGTAATCAGGAGTGGACAAGACACACTCGCTCTACAGATCCACCAGCTAATAGAGCTCTGCTGGCGAGAAGGACAAGTCCCACAGGATTTCAAAGATTCAAACATCATAACGCTGTACAAGAACAAGGGAGATCGGAGCGACTGTGAACAACTATAGGGGTATCTCACTTCTGTGTATTGTTGGGAAAGTATTTGCCAGAATTGTCCTGCGCAGACTTCAAGTCCTGGGAGATCAGGTCTACCCCGAATCACAGTGCGGCTTCCGCCAGAACCGGTCTACCATTGATATGATATTCTCATTGCGACAGAATGCAAGAAAAATGCCGGGAACAAAATCAGCCACTTGTTTATTGCCTTCATCGACCTTACAAAGGCATTCGATTTGGTCAGTCGTGAGGGTCTGTTCAAATCACTAAAGAAGATTGGCTGCCCCCAACTCTTCTGTCCATTGTGGAATCGTTCCACACAGGCATGAAGGGTATAATCAAGTTTGATGGCTCAACTTCAGAAGAGTTTGAAATCAAGAGTGGAGTTAAGCAAGGTTGTGTACTAGCCCCCACCCTCTTTGGGATATACTTTTCACTTCTACTGAAATATGCCTTTCGTGATCAGGATGACGGTATATACATTCACTCACGCTCAGATGGTGGCCTCTATAATGCTCAGAGATTGAAGGCCAAGACCAAAATTAGCAGGGTACTAATCAGAGAGTTGCTTTTTGCGGATGATGCTGCGATTACGACCCACTCTGAGGAAGAATTACAACAGCTACTATCTGCATTGTCCAATGCTTGTTCTGAATTTGGTTTAACAATTAACAAAAAGAAGACACAGATTATGTCACAAGGTGCACATGGTGTACCATCAATCTTTATTGACGACGCCGAACTGGAGATAGTAGACCATTTTACATATCTAGGATCAGAGGTAAATAGCAAATTATCCCTCGATCAGGAAATCAACATCAGGATTGGCAAGGCAGCAACAACAATGAACATGTTAGCAAAAAGAGTCTGGGAGAACAGGAAGCTTACTGCCAAAACAAAAGTCCTCGTCTACCAAGCCTGTGTCCTTAGTACTCTTCTTTATGGCAGTGAAACCTGGACAACTTACTCACGCCAAGAGAAACGTTTAAACAGCTTTCATATGCGGTGTCTGCGAAGAATACTTGGTATTAAGTGGCAAGACAAAATCACAAATACTGAAGTATTGGAAAGATCAGGTTGTGTGATGGTGTATTCCATGCTCAGTCTTCGTAGACTTAGATGGATAGGACACGTTAGGAGGATGGATGATGGTAGAATACCAAAGGACATCATTTTTGGTGAATTACAGACGGGTAGGAGATCTCAGTGTCGGCCTCTACTACGATACAAAGATGTGTGTAAGCGGGACATGATTGATACAGACATTGATAATGCACATTGGGAGCACGTCGCCGCTGAACGTGTTGCATGGAGGGCAACTATCAGAAATGGAATAAAGACAAAGGAGAAAATGATTGCAGATAAAGCACACACAGAGTGTGAGAGACGTAAGATGGTGCAAAAGGGTGGAAATGACCATGTTTTTCACATGCACCTACTGTGGGCAAACATTTGCAGCAAGAATTGGACCTTACCAGCCACACTCGCCACCGCCATGGATCGTAGTTATTAAGCCTTTTTGAAGCACAATGTACCAAACTATCGTCTGTCAAGACGGAAAGGTGCCAATAGAATTCCATGTGTATTCTATACGACCTGTCTACAGTATGCCGGCACTGATAGACGCAAATACTGTGACTTCCATGTGTATTCTATACGACCTGTCTACATACAGTATGCCGGCACTGATAGATGCACATACTGTGAACTCCATGTGTATTCTATACGACCTGTCTACAGTATGCCGGCACCGATAGATGCACGTACTGTGAACTCCATGTGTATTCTATACGACCTGTCTACAGTATAAAGGCACTGATAGATGCATATACTGTGAATTCCATGTGTATTCTACTCGGCCTCTCTACAGTATGCCTGCACTGATAGATGCACATAATGTGATTTCCATGTGTACTCTATACGACCTGTCTACAGTATGAGGACACTGAAAAGAAGACACAGATTATGTCACAAGGTGCACATTGTGTACCATCAATCTTTATTGACGACGCCGAACTGGAGATAGTAGACCATTCTACATATCTAGGATCAGAGATAAATAGCAAATTATCCCTCGATCAGGAAATCAACGTCAGAATTGGCAAGGCAGCAACAACAATGAACATGTTAGCAAAATGAGTCTGGGAGAACAGGAAGCTTACTGCCAAAACAAAAGTCCTCGTCTACCAAGCCTGTGTCCTTAGTACTCTTCTTTATGGCAGTGAAACCTGGACAACTTACCCACGCCAAGAGAAACGTTTAAACAGCTTTCATATGCGGTGTCTGCGAAGAATACTTGGTATTAAGTGGCAAGACAAAATCACAAATACTGAAGTATTGGAAAGATCAGGTTGTGTGACGATTTATTCCATGCTCAGTCTTCGTAGACTTAGATGGATAGGACACGTTAGGAGGATGGATGATGGTAGAATACCAAAGGACATCATTTTTGGTGAATTACAGACGGGTAGGAGATCTCAGTGTCGGCCTCTACTACGATACAAAGATGTGTGTAAGCGGGACATGATTGATACAGGCATTGATAATGCACATTGGGAGCACGTCGCCGCTGAACGTGTTGCACGGAGGGCAACTATCAGAAATGGAATAAAGACAAAGGAGAAAATGATTGCAGATAAAGCACACACAAAGTGTGAGAGACGTAAGATGGTGCAAAAGGGTGGAAATGACCATGTTTTTTACATACACCTACTGTGGGCAAACATTTGCAGCAAGAATTGACCTTACCAGCCACACTCGCCACCGCCATGGATCGTAGGTATTAAGCCTTTTTGAAGCACAATGTACCAAACTATCGTCTGTCAAGACGGAAAGGTGCCAATATAATTCCATGTGTATTCTATACGACCTGTCTACATACAGTATGCCGGCACTGATAGATGCACATACTGTGAACTCCATGTGTATTCTATACGACCTGTCTACATACAGTATGCCGGCACTGATAGTTGCACATACTGTGAACTCCATGTGTATTCTATACGATCTGTCTACAGTATGCCGGCACCGATAGATGCGCATAATGTGATTTCCATATGTACTCTATACGACCTGTCTACAGTATGAGGGCACTGAAAAGAAGACACAGATTATGTCACAAGGTGCACATTGTGTACCATCAATCTTTATTGACGACGCCGAACTGGAGATAGTAGACCATTCTACATATCTAGGATCAGAGATAAATAGCAAATTATCCCTCGATCAGGAAATCAACGTCAGAATTGGCAAGGCAGCAACAACAATGAACATGTTAGCAAAAAGAGTCTGGGAGAACAGGAAGCTTACTGCCAAAACAAAAGTCCTCGTCTACCAAGCCTGTGTCCTTAGTACTCTTCTTTATGGCAGTGAAACCTGGACAACTTACGCACGCCAAGAGAACAATTTAAACAGCTTTTATATGCAGTGTCTGCGAAGAATACTTGGTATTAAGTGGCAAGACAATATCACAAATACTGAAGTATTGGAAAGATCAGGTTGTGTGACGGTGTATTCCATGCTCAGTCTTCGTAGACTTAGATGGATAGGACACGTAAGGAGGATGAATGATGGTAGAATATCAAAGGACATCATTGTTGGTGAATTACAGACGGGTAGGAGATCTCAGTGTCGGCCTCTACTACGATACAAAGCGTGTGTATTCTATACGACATGTCTACAGTATGCCAGCACTAATAGATGCACATACTGTGAATTCCATGTGTATTCTACACGACCTGTCTACAGTATGCCGGCAATGATAGATGCACATACTGTGAATTATATATGTATTCTACACGACGTGTCTACAGTATGTAGGCTCTGATAGATGCACATACTGTGAATTCCATGTGTATTCTACGCGACCTTTCTACAGTATGCCGGTACTGATAGATGCATATACTGTGAATTTCATGTGTATTCTATACGACCTGTCTACAGTATACAGGCTCTGATAAATGCACATACTGTGAATTCCATGTGTATTCTATACGACCTGCCTACAGTATGCCGGCACTGATAGATGCACATACTGTGAATTCCATGTGTATTCTATACGACCTGTCTACAGTATGCCGGCACTGATAGATGCACATACTGTGAGCTCCATGTTTATTCTTTACGACCTGTCTACAGTATTCTGGCACTGATAGATGCACATACTGTGAATTCCATGTGTATTCTATACGACCTGTCTACAGTATACCGGCTCTGATAAATGCACATACTGTGAATTCCATGTGTATTCTGCACGACCTGTCTACAGTATGCCGGTAGTTTGGCGAAAGGTTTACGACACATAGCTACGTGCGATTTGGCAGCAGACCGCATTGTGTATACTTTCATACAATGGTATGGGTGACGGTTGTTCAGGAAGCAATGATATACTATTATTAAAAATGCCAAGAAAGCACAAATAGCGAAACCATAGTTGATTGCCACATCTTGCAAATAATATACTACTGCCTACATTGTGTGTATTGCACGTGCATTCTATATCACTTGTCTACCATGTTGTGTTGTTTGTCAATCAAGAATGATGATGACCATTCATTTCATCCAATGGGATTGAACGTATGGAGCCGTGGGTTCTAAGATGGCTGATAAGGCATATTTTGGCTCGAAACGTTCATTGACTATGTGGGCAAAGAATGCTTGACGTTCTATGTCTAGGAGGAGGATCTCCTGCAGTGGTCTTTATGTCCAACCTTTTTTTCACAGCTCTCGCAGTCCTAGTTGCTTCACAAGAGACTGCACACTTATGTAATGGCGCACGCCGTAAGTTTCTCTCTTTGGTAGCAGTCTCCCAGGTGTCAAGATGAATTCCAAAAGCTTTCAGTGAGTTTTTCAGAGTGTCTTTAAAGCGTTTCTTCTGGCCGCCTTATAAGCGTTTATCAAAACCAAGCTCGCCGTAAAAAAATTGTTTAGGGAGCCTGTGATCTGGCATACGAGTTAAGTGATCAGTCCAGCGAATTTGATTCTTCATTAGTAGAGTGTGCATACTGGGCATGGACGCTCTTTCTAGAACTTCAGTATCTGGGATCTTATCTTGCCATTTAATCTTCAATAGCTTCCAAAGGCAGACTGTGTGGAAGTGATTTAATTTCTTAGCATGTCGCTGATAAACAGTTTCACAAGCGTATAGCAGTGTGGATAATGCAACTGCTTTGTAGACTGTCAGCTATGTTTGCAGTCTTATTCCATTTCTGTCCCAAGCATTCTTGTACAGTCTACCAAAGGCCATGCTGGTCTTGGAGATTCTTGCGTTCACTTCGTCATCAGTTGTGGCAGCTTGTGACACAGTGCTGCCAAGATAGGTGAATTTGTCCACAACACTAAGTCTATGACCATTCACGTTGATATTCGGCACGGTGTGATTATTCCCTGGAGCTGGCTGGTACATAACTACAGTCTTTTCCAAGTTGATATTGAGCCCAGAGTTGGCACAGCCATATGAGAAAGCTGAAACATTGTTTTGCATGCCTGCATATGAGTTGGCATATAGAGCGCAATCATCAGCAAACATCAGTTCTCTGACGTTGTCGCTGTTAGTTTTGATTTTAGCTTTCAGCCTTCTGAGATTGAACAACATTCCATCCATGCGGTAGTTGATGTCTATTTTAATGTCGTTGTTCTCGAAGGCATTCGGCAGCATAGCTGAAAACATGAGGCGAACAGTGTTGGTGCCAGAACACATCCTTGCTTTTCTCCATTGGTGACAGGAAAGGGCTCTATATCACCTGTCTACATTTTGTGCATCCCACGTGTATTCCTCTTCTTTTGCCTTCGTCCAGAATGGTGTTTTTGATGTAATTGCATTGTGCCTGTTGACAGCGCAGCTGCAATATTTTCACATTCGACAACTTCAGGCATTTTTTTGACCGGCTTACATTCCCAGGTGTTGTGGTGTTATGCCCATCTCAGCTGGCTCATTTAGAACAGCTGAAAACACTAGGGTCAGCCCTCAAAGGAAGGCAGGGGCAAACCATCGGCATTCCCCGCCATACATTGAGGCATCCATAATTGTAGTGCCGACACAGATCGCACTGGTAGGCTACTGGGCTCAACCAAGAAATCGTCATGTCCTGCACATAGCTGCTTAGTCTCACTTCCGTATACTGGGTCTTCCGTTTATTACAGTCTGATTCTTCAGAATGCAATGAATGTAGTCTGTAGATGACATCCATACAATGAATGTTTGATTCGGACATTTCACTTAATGGGTTCGCAATCTAAGCAATATTCCATTTCGTGCAACTGGGATGCTTTTGCCACCTTTGATAATGCCTAAACAATAAGCTTTCGGACTTTCCACGTAATTGTTTGGCTATCCAAGCAATATTCCATTTCTTTCCACTAGGACGTTTTTCCCACCGAAATATCTGTGACATGAAATGTGGCAGCCTAAGAATTTCATGCACCTCTGTCGTGTGTGTAAAGAATGAATGTCGTAGTAGTTATTTGTTCTTCTTTACCACTTTAGTGTCGTCCCTGGAGTGAGGGGAATCAACACCCACATTTGTTTTAATTCAATATCTCTATCCTGGAGATATCCAGTAGACTCCGCCCACAACACTCCCTCAATCTGAAAACACCTTCTTCTCACTCTTACTCACTCCTGGATCATGCCCCCTCTCATTCTTCCCCAACATAACATACGTGACAACTCTAGCTTCAACAAATAAACACAAGAAATTTATTAAAACAAAGAGTATATGTAGGAGAAGTGTGTGTGTGTATATATAAAGTGTAGAATGTGTGACGTATATTCTAAAGTGTCTGTAGACTCAGATCAGTGTTCAGGAGTATAGTCATTCACATCACTGTGCTGAGAACACACTAGCATCATTCAGTCCAGACAAGCAACCTCACCAAGGTGATGCTCCTCCGGTCACGTGAAGACTTCTTCTGTTGTCTCTTGAACCACTAGTATGCTTGGACACCCATGACAAACACTGTCTAATGAGAGTCTTCAATCTGTTTTACACTATAAATTTCCTCTGTTATTTAAACGAATGTTAATTAGAAAATTCTAGCACTGTTGTCACTGTTACAGGGAAATCTTACTTGATCTAGTGTCACTGGTTTTAAAGATTACCCATATTAACAACACAATCTGAAGTTCCCGGTATCAGTATAATATTTATATGACTGTTTCTGGTATCAGTGTTGTATATGTAGAATATATATAATGTTCTGACTGTTCAGTGATACACCTATCACTTGCTAAAACATAAGTATAATCAGCATATCCTCCTCAGCAGAAGTCAGGTTCCCGCAAACCAACTTGGGTATAAGCCCAATGTAGCGGCCTCTCAGCAACTTCTGTCTTCAAATTCTGAGACATCATCTTCTAAAATGTGTTAGCTTCACTGGTCAAAATCATAGCACACATACGTGGACCTGTAAATGGAACCTGTAGAATAGAGAATACTATGGTGAGGGCAACTCAATCCTGGCCGGAATTAGGTGAGTGTTAGGCCAATAGCAGCACTCAGATCTATAACAGAGATCCGATCTCTGTCATACGGCCAAATAACTCATCATATGATCTGAGACATGGCAACACCAGGAAAGAATAAAGGAACCGGTAGAAACCCAGCAGATGCCCTACTGGAAGATCCTACCATTTCACATTCCTCTCCTCACTCTCAACCATCCTTAATCTCTCTAATTATTATTCCACTACATTGTACTCAACTCCCTGAGTAAAATGATATATCACACAAGCTAGTTGAAGCCACACAATAGAATACTAGCGCCGACGCTCAGATGATACTTTCTAGCACCGCACTTATAGAACATTCTATCAGTAATCATAAAACATTATATCAGTCACACTTATAATACATTATATCACCGCACTATGATACATTATATTACCGCACTATGATACATTATATTACCGCACATACTGTACTCTATTCCTAATCATACTCTAAGTTAGATATGATTAATAGCCTACCATATGCCTATTCCAGTTGCTAATCGAAACTAGGCGATCACAGACTGGATCTATGTCCGCCGATAACTATCAACACTTTTGACACCCCTAGTTTCTTTTATGTAACACAACTCGGAATACTGCATCGCTCTTTCCAACTTCAAGAATCTGGTCAACTCACTCCTCTTGTTTACTGCAACGCTTTTTATATTGGTCTGTGAGTGACGTCACCAAAAAGTCCAGACGCTTACCAGTTCAGAGTCTGGTTCCTCCTCCTGTTCTAGACTAACTGGAGTCAGCCCGCGGTCAAATTTGCTTTCATTTGGGGAAATTGCAGTCTGTCTGTGAACCAGAGAATTCCCCACATCAGAGAATCCATCCCGCCTTGCATTCAGACATTTCGTCTTGCACTTCAAATGCCGTCTCCCGCCTCGCAGACAAATGACGCCGTTGTTCGTCTCGAGTAACCCACATCATAACAAAATCGCCGACCAGGTGTAGACATTCTGACGCGACGTGTTTGGCTTCCCCGTTAGAAATGCCGATCCTGTGTAAACAGTTTTAACGACGTATTTTTCTCAGTCTGTACATCAAAGGATTACTTGTTTTTTCAGACTTATGTCGGGCCTGGTTGTCATTGATCGAATCTCAAGTTTATTTATGTGACATAGGCCCCCTCCTAAGAGAGTAGTCCGCAACAACTCTTTCTTCTTGGAGGTTCGATCCAGATGATCTATTCCACTTCTTCCGGAGCTGGATGTCTCGACAGGAAATCAGCTCCAACATTTTCCTTCCTAGGTATATACTCCACTGTAAAGTGGTATGGCTGAAGTAGCAACGATCACCGCATCAAACGGGCGTTGAGCTTCTGAGAAATGGCCAGGAACATCACGGGTTGATGATCTGACTGAACTCGAAACTGAACTCCATACAAATATGGCTGGAATTTTTGCACGGCCCTTACGAGAGATAAACACTCTCTCTCGACGGTCGAATAATTCCTCTCAGCCGGGAGAAGTTTCTTGCTTGCATATGCCACTGGTTTCAAAACCGAAGCATCGTCTTTTCCTTCCTGTAACAAAGCTACCCCAATCCCAATCCCACTTGCATCCGTTCTCAACACTAATGGGTTGGAAAGGTCCGGGAGCTGTAAAACAGGTTTGCTGACCAAGGCCTCCTTCAACTGACTGTAGGCACTCTCACATTCTGGTGTCCAAACGATTTGGTCCGGGAATCCTTTTTTCAAGGTTTCCGTTAATGGAGCTCCCAGTTCAGTAAAATGTGGGATAAATTTGTGGTAGAATCCACACAACGAGAGAAAAGATCGCACATTCTTCTTCGTTTTTGGCCTTGGAGTACATCTGATTTTCTCTAGGTTCTTTTCTTCTGGGACAATGTGTCCTGGAGTGATGGTGTGACCTAGAAATTCCAGAGTCTGGTAACCAATCATACACTTGGTTGGGCGAGCAGTAAGCCCTGCTTCCTTGAGCCTATTGAAAACTCTTTTCAAGGATTGTAAATGGTCATCCAAGCTGTCACTGGAAATCAGAATGTCATCCATGAATGAGATGATGGACGGATCCTGTAAAGGATCAAGTAAAGTCCTCATCATGCGAGTAAACACACTAGGTGCATTACTGAGTCAAAAGGGCATGACCTTGAATTCGTAATGTCCACTGTGGGTACTGAAAGCCAGCAGTGGTCGAATCTCTGGTTTGACTGGAATCTGATAATACCCGCGACTCATATCCACGTTTGAGAAATACCTTGCCTTATGGAGCCTCGCGAAAAACTGAGTTGGATTCGGCAAAGGTTCCAGCTGAAATTGTGTATGACTGTTCAGCAGTCGGTAGTCTATACACAACCGGTGTTCTCCACTTGGTTTTCGTAACAGAACCACCCCCACATTGTATGGGGATGTGGATGGTGCAATCACGTCATCCTCCAATAGTTTCTGTATTTCCTCCTCCAGGGCTTTTCTTTAGAGAATGGCACTGGGTAAACCTTTTGGCGAACAGGCTCTTTGGTGGTCAAAGTCATCTCGAACTCCACCAACCTCGTTCGTCCTGGTTTATCAGTCAGTATCTCCTTATGAGACTCGAGAACCTGGGTTATCTTTTCCCTCTCCTGGGAAGTCAGATCAGGGTTCACCTGCACATCCTTGTAGGTTTCCTGGTGTACCAGGGGATATTCCCTGCCCTCATTGGTTCCCACTTCTGTCTCCACTGCAACTGCCATTGCCATGAGGTGAGCCGCTTTTTCTCCGGGTCTCTTTTCGTATTTCCGCAAGAGATTGATATGGAAAATCTTCGACTTTCCCCGGATCCTGATTTCATAGTTGGTTCTAGATATCACCCTCTCCATGGGAAATGGTCCTTGCCAACCTATCTCCAGTTTGTTGTTTCCCGTTGGGAGTAGCAACAATACTTTGTCTCCCACCTCTAGAGATCTGTCTTTAGACCTACGATTGTAGTAAGCCGCATGTCTTTTTCTGGCCTTTTTCAAGATTTGATTTGCCAGAGTCCATCCCTTGTGAAGTTTTTCTTTCAGTTCCTCCACATATTTGTAAGAAGAGATCACTTCTTCAGACGTCCCCTCTTCAGTCCAACTCCTCAACATGGCTTCTAACGGTCCCTTGGTTGGACGACCAAACAGCAACGTAGCGGGTGGTAATCCTATTGAGCCATGAGGAACTTCCCGATAGGCAAAAAGTGCTGCTGGGATATATTCATCCCACCTATCAGGTTTTTCCTGCGCCAGTTTCCTGAGCATTGTTATCAACATGCCGTTGAAACGCTCTACCTGTCCATTGGCTTGAGGATGGTAAGGGCTGGTATGGATATGATTAGAGTGGAACACCCTAAATACCTCCTCCATAGGTTTTCCACAAAACTGGGACACATTGTCCGTCAGTATTTGATCAGGAAAGCCTAATCTTGTAAAGACCTCCATTAGTGCGTCCGCCACTCTTTTCGAGTTCATTGTGGTCAACGGTATGGCTTCACCCCACATTGTACAGCAATCCATCATGGTTAGTATGTACATGTTCCTCTTCCTAGTCCTAGGAAGTGGACACACAATATCGATGGCTACCCTCTCGAAAGGAGAGTTCATGCTTGCTTGCTTGCTTGCGATCGTTGGCTTGAGCTCCAACGCGAAGTCCTGTATGTCGGATGAAGACATCCTGTTGTCCAACATCAGTGTGATGTCATACAGGACCTGAATTTTGCGTGAGTATCCGTTGTCCCATGTCTGGCTTATTGGTGTGCAGACTGGTGGTTCCTCGCCGTACAGGCAGACACTCTCCGACTTCGGAAGAATCGGCGATCCTACTGACTTTAGCCAGGACCCCGAAGGGACCTGTTGCCCAGGACGCTCGACGAGGACGCGTCAATAGGTCTTTGCCAGAATATAACCCGGCCCTGGTGCCTTGGAAACACCTCTGCGTCCCAGGAGAGTTCATGATGGGCATTTCACCCAAGACCACCGGCGCTGTCCAGTGTTTTGGTGCCACCCTCTGGCACTCAGGGCATGACTTCACATATCGACGCACATCACCTGTCATTCCCGGCCAATAGTAATGGCAGGAAATTCGCTGCATCGTGGCGGCAATACCCATATGCCCACTGAATGAGATGGTATGCCCCATATGAAGAATCTGGGAGCGGTAGGATTTCGGGACCACCAACTGACCATGTAGGTTGTCTCCCCTTCCGGCTCTCCTGTAGAGTATCCTATTCTTCATATAGTACTGCCCCCGTTTGGGTGGATCAGCACTTTTCTGCAGCTTTTTGTAGCAAGGTCGTAGAGTAGCATCCTCACTCTGGGCAGTTCGCAACTCCCCTGGCAGTGGGTTAGTCACATTTGCTTCTGCCTCATCCGTTTTCGTCTGAGAGCGAGTCTGAATTGCTCCCATATGGATTGGCTCCCTGGGCATTCCCAGAAAGACATACCGGCAACCAAGTATTACGGGGAAAATGGGATCGGTCAACACCGCGGCCTTGAATGGTGCCGGTGACATATCTTGACCGAATCTCCACTCTGGCAATGGGCAATTTCATGGCTACAGAACTCTTCTGTGCAGGCTGTATCTCCATGGTTTCACCTGTGAATTGTTCTGGATGTACCAGATCCGCAGAAATCACGGCCTCCCCGTCCAGTCCTGTGTCGTATAAACACTCCACTTGACGACCAGTTAACCTCTACCAATTCCACTACAGGTGGTTTTTCCTGGTCTGGAGTCTCTCTCTCGGCCTCGACCTGTTTAGTGGGCTCCACCTTAGGTTTCCCGGGTCACACGACGAATTGAGTGTCTCCTGACTTTCCACTGCAGTCAATAGCATTGTGCGTATTCGACCTGCAGTGTTTGCACCATTTCCCTGTCCTAGATTTTCTAGTGCCGCACTTTATTGAGCTCTCCTGCTGGTGAGCTTCCTTGCCGACCTTAACATTGTCAGTGTCCACCTGCTTTGAAGTCACTTGACATGCCGCGAAGTGAGGGTTCTTAGCCTTCGATTTGCAATCCTTCGTATTGTGAGAAGGTGACTTACAAATCGAACACCACTTCTCCGACCACTGTCGTTTTTGTGTAGAGCTCGAAGTGCTCTTGCTTTCCCCCTTCGTCTTCTCCACACTCTCCTCTGAAGTTTTGACATATGGTTCCACCTTCTTAGTTCCTGTGCTCTTGGCTTTCTTCAGGTTATGTTTTTTCTGACTATTGGTGTTAGTAGAGAGGTTTTCTGCTGCCTCCCCATGGACCTCGACGAACCGTTCTGCCAATTTCGTCACCATGTCGATTCGTTCCGCCCCTTGTTCTCCCAATAATGTCTTGAGAGGTTTCGACATTTGCTTCCGCATCTGGTCGACTACCATGAGCTCTTCCAGACTCTCATAGCCATGCGCGAACCCAGCCAAATCCATCCACTTATGGAGATAGGCTTTCAGACGCAGACTATAGGCGGCGAACAACTCCCCCGGTTCTCGTTTCGCTCCTCGAAATTTTTTCCAGTAGGTATGTGACGTAACTTCGAATCGTTTCAGCAGAGCCATCTTCAACTCGTCATAATTATTCTCATGTCCTGGTGGCAGACGAGAATAAACCTCGTAACCGGTCCCGCGTAAACCCTGGGATAGCTTGAGATTCCATTTGTCACGCTCCAGACCCATAGCAACCGACATAGCCTCAAAGCGTTGAAGGTACTGGTCAATCTTCTCTTTGTCCTCCTCGTAGATCGCTAGAGGGAACTTCATAGCATGGTAGCTATGTCCACCTACTGGTGTTTAGCCAGGGAGAGATGAACCTCCCACTGCTCCCTCAGTTTCCCCACTAGATTGCCTCTTGAGTTCAAGTTCCCGCATACGGTACTCGTGCTCCCTTTTCTGAGCTTCCTGTTTCGCTTCCAATCTCTTAGCAGCCTGTTCCGCTTCAAATTTCTTAGCTGCTTGCTCAGCTTCAAATTTCTTAGCGGCTTGCTCAGCTTCAAATTTCTTAGCTGCTTGCTAAGCTTCAAATTGCCTAGCAGCTTGTTCTGCTTCCAATTTCTTCGCTGCTTGCTCTAACTCCATCCTTCTCAATTCCAACTCAGCCTTTCGATCTTCCCTTTCTGCTTGACGATACTCCCTCTCCACCTCCTGTACGTAATCTGTTAGTGCAGAACCCGACAATCCCATTTCCTACCCCTTTGCCCTTAGTTCCGCCGTAGTTAGTTTAGGAGTGGCCATTTTTCAGAGAGGTAACTCAGCAGATAGAGTATAGACTATCTTTAACCAAATATATAGATAATGACCAAATACAATTAATCTATATATTGTATAACACACCACACAACACAACACAATCACTCAGTGACAAGAGTAGAATCAGGACCACAGACCTATGCAGACGTGTGAAGTGTGAACAGGTAAGATACGTCCTAACCCCTATCCACATTCACTCTAGCTGGATTCTCACTAATAGGATATCTCCATCCTCTAACTAAAGATCCCGTGTCAAAAGATCCCGTGTTAAAAGACCCCTCTTATGAAAGATCCCGTTGTCTAAAGATCCCGTTTACAAAAGATCCTGCTGTCCAAAGATCACGTTTACGAGCCCGCAATAAATGTCGTGTGTGTAAAGAATGAATGTCGTAGTAGTTATTTGTTCTTCTTTACCACTTTAGTGTCGTCCCTGGAGTGAGGGGAATCAACACCCACATTTGTTTTAATTCAATATCTCTATCCTGGAGATATCCAGTAGACTCCGTCCACAGTACTCCCTCAATCTGAAAACACCTTCTCACTCTTACTCACTCCTGGATCATGCCCCCTCTCATTCTTCCCCAACATAACATACGTGACAACTCTAGCTTCAACAAATAAACACAAGAAATTTATTAAAGCAAAGAGTATATGTAGGAGAAGTGTGTGTGTGTGTGTGTGTATATAAAGTGTAGAATGTGTGACGTATATTCTAAAGTGTCTGTAGACTCAGATCATTGTTCAGGAGTATAGTCATTCACATTACTGTGCTGAGAACACACTAGCACCATTCAGTCCAGACAAGCAACCTCACCAAGGTGATGCTCCTCCGGTCACGTGAAGACTTCTTCTGTTGTCTCTTGAACCACTAGGATGCTTGGACACCCATGACAAACACTGTCTAATGAGAGTCTTCAATCTGTTTTACACTATGAATTTCCTCTGTTATTTAATCGAATGTTAATTAGAAAATTCTAACACTATTGTCACTGTTACTGGGAAATCTTACTTGATCTAGTGTCACTGGTTTTAAAGATTCCCAATATTAACAACACAATCTGAAGTTCCCGGTATCAGTATAATATTTATATGACTGTTTCTGGTATCAGTGTTGTATATGTAGAATATATATAATGTTCTGACTGTTCAGTGATACACCTATCACTTGCTAAAACATAAGTATCATCAGCATATCCTGCTCAGCAGAAGTCAGGTTCCCGCAAACCAACTTGGGTATAAGCCCAATGTAGCGGCCTCTCAGCAACTTCTGTCTTCAAATTCTGAGCCATCATCTTCTAAAATGTGTTAGCTTCACTGGTCAAAATCATAGCACACATACGTGGACCTGTAAATGGAACCTGTAGAATAGAGAATACTATGGTGAGGGCAACTCAATCCTGGCCGGAATTTGGTGAGTGTAGGCCAATAGCAGCACTCAGATCTATAACAGAGATCCGATCTCTGTCATACGGCCAAATAACTCATCATATGATCTGAGACATGGCAACACCAGGAAAGAATAAAGGAACCGGTAGAAACCCAGCAGATGCCCTACTGGAAGATCCTACCATTTCACATTCCTCTCCTCACTCTCAACCATCCTTAATCTCTCTAATTATTATTCCACTACATTGTACTCAACTCCCTGAGTAAAATGATATATCACACAAGCTAGTTGAAGCCACACAATAGAATACTAGTGCCGACGCTCAGATGATACTTTCTAGCACCACACTTATAGAACATTCTATCAGTAATCATAAAACATTATATCATCACACCTATAATACATTATATCACCGCACTATGATACATTATATTACAGCACTATGATACATTATATTACCGCACATACTGTACTCTATTCCTAATCATACTCTAAGTTAGATATGATTAATAGCCTACCATATGCCTATTCCAGTTGCTAATCGAAACTAGTTGATCACAAACTGGATCTATGTCCGCCGATAACTATCAACACTTTGACACCCCTACTTTCTTTTATGTAACACAACTCGGAATACTGCATCGCTTTTTCCAACTTCAGAATTCTGGTCAACTCACTCCTCTTGTTTACTGCAACGCTTTTTATATTGGTCTGTGAGTGACGTCACCAAAAATCCAGACGCTTACCAGTTCAGAGTCTGGTTCTTCCTCATGTTCTAGACTAACTGGAGTCAACCCGCGGTCAAATTTGCTTTCATTTGGGGAAATTGCAGTCTGTGAACCAGAGAATTCCCCACATCAGAGAATCCATCCCGCCTTGCATTCAGACATTTCGTCTTGCACATCAAATGCCGTCTCCCGCCTCGCAGACAAATGACGCCGTTGTTCGTCTCGAGTAACCCACATCATAACAAAATCGCCGACCAGGTGTAGACATTCTGACGCGACGTGTTTGGCTTCCCCGTTAGAAATGCCGATCCTGTGTAAACAGTTTTAACGACGTATTTTTCTCAGTCTGTACATCAAAGGATTACTTGTTTTTTCAGACTTATGTCGGGCCTGGTTGTCATTGATCGAATCTCAAGTTTATTTATGTGACAACCTCTAGAAGTCAACCTCAATATAGTTAAAGAAAGCAGCAGTCAAATTAAGCTTGTTGACATCTCCATAGAGCTTGTCTTTAAAGAAAGCAGATGTGGGCCAAAATACATTTCTCTGCTCTGCATATATTGGACAATTCTGCAGCAAATGTCTAGTTGGCAATTTTCCAGTTCCACAATTGCATGCATCTTATATCTTTAGTTTAATTGAAACAGTGATATTTCAGCCTTGTATGTCCTGTGGAGTCTTAAGAATGCTGCTTGTTCACTTCGGCCGAATTTCTAATATGCATCATCTGATAAAATGTTGGAAGATATCAACATTGATGGAAAAGATTTAAGAATAATAAAGAATGTTTACTGGAACCAAGCAGCAGCGATTAAAATGGGAATTAAAGAGGGTAGTTACGAACAGATAAAGCCAGGGGTACGACAAGGGTGTGTCTTGTCACCAGATCTGTTCTCCCTGTATAGCGAAGTAATCATGAGAGAGATCAAAGAGATGCCAGGAATACTAGTTGGAGGTTATAATATAAATAATATACGCTATGCAGATGACACAGTATTGGTGACGGATAATTCAACAGACCTACAACAATTATTAGACGTCGTAGTAACAGAGAGTGCAAGGAAATGACTCACCTTGAATATCAAGAAAACAGGAACAATGGTAATATAAAAGAAAATGGTGACACCAAAATGTGACATAGAAATAGAAGGGAAAATCCTTAACCAAGTGGATAATTTTAGATACCTAGGGGCATTTATAACATCAGATGGAAGATGTACAACAGAGATTAAGAGCAGAATCAAAACCGCATTTCAGAAAATGAAGAGTATCTTGTGCAGTAAGTCACTATCACTGAATGTAAGAAAGAGAGTGCTGAAATGGTATGTAGAACCAGTTTTGCTGTATGGTAGTGAACATTGGAATGTAAATGAACAAATTAAGAAGAAATTAGAAGCAACAGAGATGTAGTTCCTGAGACGAATGTTGCGAATTCCTTGGACTGCCAGAGTAACTAACGACGACTGCCTGAAACAGGCTAATGAAACTAAAACATTATATACAACAATAAGACAGAGACAAACATCTTTCTTCGGTCACGTGATGAGAAGAGAGGCATTGGAGAACATCGTAACAACTGAAAAGATCGAGGAGAAGAGAGGCAGAGGAAGACCAAGAGAAATGATGCTGGATGGATTGAGACGGTGGCATGGAGGCATATCAGAAGCAGAGTTGATCCAGAAAACCAAAGACCGAGATCTATGGAGAGCCATGAACGCCTACGCCAGCCTGCACGGCACTTGATGATGATCATCATCTATCTGCTAGGCTAGATGTTTTGATTTGCACTTGGTTCTATAAGTGCTTTTAATAGACATCTTTGTCTCATTACAGGTTATGTCTATGTCAGGCTGAGGAAGTCGTCCTCCCTCTTTCGTCTAGCTTTCATCCTCTTCATTCACATATATATATATATAGCAATGTGATGGGATTCAATGTATTACAACTTTTATTTTTGATGTATGTCATAGCCCATAGATCGCTGCTCTTAGGTCTGCTAGTTTTGTGTTGTTTTTGCTCTTCATTATTGCGATAACTGACTTTGCACCTGTGAAGATAGCTATTTGCTTCTCTTTATTTTTTCTTTATCAAGAGCATTTCTGCGGCAGTTTCCAAAGCCTATAACTCTGCTTTGAAGCTACTTGAGAATTTTCCAGTTGCCACGGACTGTTGTTGTTCTGTTTTTTTTTTCCACTCCATTTTTATTAATTTATGATAAATCCTCCTCCTCCATTTTCTGTTGAATTTTTGACTGATCCATCGGTATATGCATGGGTCCAATTGCTACTTGGGTAATGTTCTTTTATATAGTGTAGAAATATTTGTTTCTTTTTTATGTGTCGTTCTGATTTTTCTTCTTCTTAATATCAGGAATATGTTATATCATCTCAGGCAGCTGCTGCTGTCACTAAGCTGGAAACTTGTGTGCATTTATAAATGGGATACGTTAAGTATAGGATCTGTCCTATTCTTTCTGTTTGCAGTTTCTACACAGCTGCTTCACTTCATTCTACCCGTTCCAACACCATTACAACTTTCATACATGGGTAGGTCTATCAATTGTCAACATTTTTCTGCGTGTTGCTGGGGTTTACTATCTCTTCTATCCTGCACTGGTTTTAAACACGTGATCGTTGTTTAGATCGTTAATAGGGGTTGTCTTTAGAATTCCACTTAGATCCACATTTCTTGATTTTGGACTCTAGTTATTTTGTTTAAGTGTGACTTCGCTGCTATCGCCCAAGCTGCATCGCTAAATTCCAGTACTGGCCTCACCCGTCCAGTATATAACTTCTTGAGAAATTTCTCGTCTGCTCCCCACGTTGTACCAGCAAGCTTTTTCATGATTGCCATGTTGTCCTTTGCTCTTGTACGAGTTTACTCAACATGTGTCTTCCGTGTCAGGCGACGATCAAAGTTGAAGCTTAGATAGTGTGGACATTTTTATGGCGCAATATGTTTCCATTCAATACCTGCTTGGAGTGCAGAGGTTTATTTGAAAGGGACAAAACACCGTGCATGTTGTTGTTTCTTCGCTTATATTCACTAGCCATGATTTTGACCAATCCTCTAGCGCTAATACGGCTTGCTTCAGTCTACTGTTAGCTGTGCTAATATATTCTTCAGATGTCCATACGGCTAGGCCATCTGCAAAAGAGAATGTGTGTACTCTGGCTGGATAATGTCATGTGATGTGATTTATATATACTTGGAATATTGTTGGTAAATAAAACTCTCCCTTGGGGGACACCTTGATACAACAGCATCTTTATGCTGGTTTTACAGTTGTACTTGTGTCATGGCAGTCATGTTCTCAAGGTAGTGGCTAATCCACTTGTACACTTCCTATGCATTCTGTATAAACTGTCTATATTGTGTTTTATCACATATGTATTCTATATCACCTGCCTACATTGCTTTTATACCATGTGTATTCTATATCACCTGCCTACATTGCTTTTATATCATGTGTATTATATATCACGTGCCTACATTGCTTTTATACCAAGTGTATTCTATATCACCTGCCTACATTGCTTTTATACCATGTGTATTATATATCACCTGCCTACATTGCTTTTATACCATGTGAATTATATATCGTCTGCCTACATTGCTTTTATACCATGTGTATTATATATCACATGCCTACATTGCTTTTATACCATATGTATTATATATCACCTGTCTACATTGCTTTTATACCATGTGAATTATATATCGTCTGCCTACATTGCTTTTATACCATGTTATTATATATCACCTGCCTACATTGCTTTTATACTATATGTATTCTATATCACCTGCCTACATTGCTTTTATACCATATGTATTCTATATCACAAGTCTATACTGTCTTGATACCATATGCATTCTATTTCACCTGCCTACATTGCTTTTATACCATATGCATTCTATATCACCTGCCTACATTGCTTTTATACCATATGTATTCTGTATCACAAGTCTATATTGATTTTATACCATATGTATTCTATATGTCCTGCCTACACTGTATGCATCCCACTTTTATTCTATATCGTTACAGCCCTTATGTTTATTGTCCCTCTTCTCACACAGAGGGAGCCTTTTAGAAAATACAAACCTTCTTTGGTAATTTTATCCTACAGTTCTGCAAGAAAAATTGGCAGGGCTAAGTACCATCAGCTATTTGGCCGGTTCCCCTTACATACAAATGATTCTGCCTTCATGGAGTTTATCAGTCTACCGATCGCCATTCGGTTACTCATCGCCGGCCGACACACATGTGTTTACACTACTAAAACGCAGTGAGATGACCTTGTGTGAAGTTGAGGTATATGGTGGTAAGCCATTTCATCAACATTGCGCCAGTACACACGATGCATGC
This sequence comes from Cepaea nemoralis, assembly GCA_014155875.1. Taxonomy (NCBI): domain Eukaryota; kingdom Metazoa; phylum Mollusca; class Gastropoda; order Stylommatophora; family Helicidae; genus Cepaea; species Cepaea nemoralis. Next base: position 47,837 of record JACEFZ010028147.1, on the reverse strand, counting down.
AGCTATCAACTGTAGTGTGTATTTATCTAACACTGTTATTTCATTTGCTATTGTAAACGTCTTCTTCTTCTTCTTCTTCTTCTTCTTCTTCTTCTTCTTCTTCTTCTTCTTCTTCTTCTTCTTCTTCTTCTTCTTCTTCTTCTTCTTCTTCTTCGTCTTCTTCTTCTTCTTCTTCTTCTTCTTCTATATATCTTCTGGTTGTTTTTCAGCTGCATTTCTTACAGATTACTCACAGGAACATTGAGGATAAAGTTGAAGAAAGTCAAGTACATAGCAGGAAACACTAAATATGATTTGTGTACATTGAGTAATGACAAGGAAATACAAAACAAATTCAACATAGAAGTACAGAACAGATTTGAAATATTGTCTGATCTAGAGATCCTATTCCAGGATGTGGATGATCAATGGGAAACGTTGAAGAATTTAATCAATGTGGCTGCAGAAACAACTATTCCAAAATTAAAGAAGTTGGGTCGTAAGAAATGGATGACTGAAGAAATTTTACACTTCATGGAAACAAGAAGACTCAGCAAAAATAATTATGTCAAATATGAAGAAATTCACAGACAAGTCAGAATATTATGTTAGGAGGCAAAAGAAGCATGGCTTGAGGAAAAATGCTTAGAAATTGAAAACCAACACAACAGTCAAAATACCAAATTAGTGCACAAAAGAATTCAGGAACTTACTAATAAAAGAACTAGTACATCAACCGGGTGTCTAAAAACTGAAGATGGCAAAATCATAATAGAAAAAGACCAGATCCTACAGGTATGGACAGATTATGTGAAACAGAGACGAACAGTATGATATTAGATTTAATAATGAAGGACCGCCAATTTTGGAGATGGAGGTTCGAAATGTTCTTAAGCATATGAAAGCTGGCAAGGCCCCCGGTGCAGATAACATCACAACAGAAATGATTAAAGCTTTAGAAGAATTTGGACTAGAGCAAGTCACCAGACTGCTGAACACATTATATGATACAGGAGATATACCTCCTGAATTATGTAACTCTGTATTTATTGCAATCCCAAAGAAATCAGGAACCTTGGAATGTGATCAACATAGAACAATTAGTATAATGAGTCACATCACAAAGAATTTTGCTAAGAATTATCATGCAAAGAGTGAGGAAGACGATACAACCTGAAATAGGGGAAGAACAATGCGGGTTTGTAGAAGGAAAGGGTAGTGTAAATGCTGTGTATATGCTGCGAACAGTTATTGAACGTGCTATAGAAGTAAACACGGATATACATCTTTGCTTTATTGACTATACAAAGGCTTTTGATAGAGTTAGACATGTCAACATGGTGGATATGCTAGCAGATCTACAAATTGAAGGGAAAGACAGACTTAAAAAAAACATATATTGGAAACAACAAGCTGCAATAAGGAATGATAATGAAGTGGGACAGTATCAGCCAATTAAGAGAGGTGTTAGGCAGGGATGTGTGATGTCTCCAGATCTTGTTTCCCTATACAGTGAAAATATTTTCAGAAATCTAGAGCATATACATGGAATCAGCATTGGTGGAAGAAACATCAATAACATTAGATATGCATATGACACAGTATTGAATTGCAGACAATGCGCAGGACCTGCACCAATTAGTAGATGCGGTTGTTGTACACAGTGAGCAACTGGGGTTAGAATTAAATTGTAAAAAGACTCAGGCGATGGTCGTCAATAGGAAGAAAGAAGTGCCACAATGTAATATACAAGTAAATGGAAATATTCTTCAACAAGTGAATCGGTACAATTATCTTTGAACAGTCATAACATCTGATGAGAGATGCCTTGAAGAGATTAGAACAAGAATCGCCATGGCGAAAGTAGCCTTTAGCAAGATGAAAAACATTCTGACCAATAAAAAGATGTCAATTGAAACGAGAAAAAGAGTGTTGAGGGGATACATATAGCCTGTTCTTTTGTATGGATGTGAAACTTGGACAATGAGCAATCAAGCTGAAAAACATCTGATGGCTGCAGAAATGTGGTTTCTGAGGAAAATGCAAAGAATACCATGGACAGACAGAAAAACCAATGACCAAGTACTACAGGAGACAATTGAACATCGTAAGCTGATTGAAGAGATAAGACGTAGACAGTCAACATTTTTTGGACATGTTATGAGAAGAAATGGATTGGAAAACTTGGTGACAACTGGCAAGATCGAAGGAAACTGACCAAGAGGAAGACCGAGAGGAAAATACCTGGATGGCTTGGCCACATGGCATGGACGAGACAGGAACACTGAGCTGATCCACGACTCTAGTGATCGAGTGAAATGGCGAGTCATGACCGCCCACGCTTTCCGGCATGGACACATGATTGATTGATTGATTGAACCTTAATCCCTCAACCATCTCACGTCAAACTCTCCATAATGTGCAATGTGTGTGTGTGTGTGTATGTGTATGTATGTTTGTGTGTGTGTGTGTGTATGTGTGTGTGCGTGTGTGTCCAACTGAAGCTTTTCTAGTGACTGCGGCTTCCAGGGACGATGAACTGTACCCCTAGTCAACAAAACGAAAATGTTTCGGATATGAAAATATCTATCTTAATTAATTATGGTGTGCTGAAAACCAAAAAGACATTACACATGTTGACATCTCTAGTTTTCAAGATATATGTTACTAGTTTATTTACTTAACATCATATATATATATATATATATACTAACTGACCCGGCCCGGCTTCGCCCAGTCCTTGGTGGGGAGCATCTCATTTAATTCATATAAGTAGTCATATAAGTTCCCGTTCCCGTTACCGACTGTCTGTCTGTCTGTCTGTCTGTCTGTCTGTCTGTCTGTCTGTCTGACCCGGCCCGGCATCGCCCAGTCCTTGGTGGGGAGCATCTCATTTAATTCATATAAGTAGTCATATAAGTTCCCGTTCCCGTTACCGACTGTCTGTCTGTCTGTCTGTCTGTCTGTCTGTCTGTCTGTCTGTCTGTCTGACCCGGCCCGGCATCGCCCAGCTCCTGGTGTGGAGCATCTCATGTAATTCATATAAGTAGTCATATAAGCTCACGTTCCCGTTCCCGACTATCTGTCTGTCTGTCTATCTGTCTGTCTATCTGTCTGATCCGGCCCGGCTTCGCCCAGCCCCTGATGGGGAGCATCTCATTTAATTCATATGAGTAGTCATATAAGTTCCCGTTCCCGACAGTCCTGTCTGTCTGTCTGTCTGTCTGTATGTATGTCTGTCTGTCTGTCTGTGTAATCATTTATTGGTTGCAGTTAGAACAACCTTAGATAAACGAAGACCAACTTACAAAAAGCATTAGAAAGAGCACTTGAAAGATCTTTACATCTTCCCCAACAATTAACTTGGGTAAATGGAGCAGTGGCAGCAGCAGCAGAAGAAGAAGAAAAAGGAGGAGTAGGAGCTGGGAGGAGGAAGAGGGAGGAGGAGGGAGGAGGAGGAGAAAGAGAGAAGAGGAGGATGGAGGAGGGAGAGGGAGGAGGGGGGGAGAAGAGGAAGAGGGTAGGAGGTAGAGGAGGAGGAGGAGGAATATAACGCATATGCCTGTAGATGTAATAATGGCTGAAGTTGTTCCATGTCTTAGAGTTGGCGACAGTGTAAAGAAATATAAAATCTTCAAACTTGATAGAGATAAGGTAACTATTATTTATTTATTCTTTAAGCAAAAAAAAGATGAGTTACAATGTTATGCATTATGCATTATTTTTATGAAAACTTTGAAAATGCCTTACAGATTGTATCATTATTTATTATAACTCATATGCCGGTACATAACTATGGACAAAGAGTTTATAAATCTTTGAAAACGATGCCACAATATGACTATAAGTTATACAGAAAAGTTATGCCCCTTGAAATAACTTTTACAGAGTTAAGTCCCCTGAGATATATGAAATTATAATGAAAAATTAAATAATATTGGGTAAGCAGCCGATTTCACACTAAAACAGTGATGACAGTGGGCTGCGCTGGAATGAAAGGAAGACGTGTAGAAAATTTCATCTCAATCGGATGGGCCGTTCGCGAGCGCATAAAGGACATACGGACATACAGACAGACGGAGATCGCCTTTTATATATAAGATACTAGCTGACCCTGCCCGGCTTCGCCCAGTCACTGGTGGGGAGCATCTCATTTAATTCATATAAGTAGTCATATAAGTTCTCGTTCCCGTTACCGACTGTCTGTCTGTCTGTCTGTCTGTCTGTCTGTCTGTCTGTCTGTCTGTCTGTCTGTCTGACCCGGCCCGGCATTGCCCAGCTCCTGGTGTGGAGCATCTCATTTAATTCATATAAGTAGTCATATAAGTTCCCGTTCCCGACTATCTGTCTGTCTGTCTGTCTGTCTGTCTGTCTATCTGTCTGCCTGACCCTGTCCGGCTTCGCCCAGTCCCTGGTGGGGAGCATCTCATTTAATTCATATAAGTAGTCATATAAGTTCTCATTAAATTCATACAACAAAAAAAGTAACTTAAAAGAATGTCCTTCCACACACCATCCATTATTTTTAATGAAAACGCTTGCTAATCACCTGCATGACTACAGTAACTTCTTAAGCAAATAAAGATGAGTTACAATGTTATGCATTGTGCATTATTTTTATGAAAACTTTGAAAATGCCTTACAGTTTGTATCATTATTTATTATAACTCATATGCCGGTACATAACTATGGACACAGAGTTTATAAATCTTTGAAAACGATGCCACAATATGACTATAAGTTATACAGAAAAGTTATGCCCCTTGAAATAACTTTTACGGAGTTAGGTCCCCTGAAATATATGAAATTATGATGAAAAATGAAAAATGAAATAATACTGAGTAAGCAGGCGATTTCACACTAACAAAATATCACAGTTGACAGCTCTGGAATGAAAGAAGGCGTGTAGAAAATTTCATCTCAATCGGATGGGCCGTTCGCGAACACATAAAGGACATACAGACAGACAGACAGACATAAATACAGACAGACAGACGATCCTTATTTATATATAAGATATATATATATATATATATATATATATATATATATATATATATATATATATATATATATATATATATATATATATTGCCGGCTTCGTGGCTTAGAGATTATGACTTTTCTCCGTAATCTCGTATACTCTAGTCGGTAACGTGATTGACGGTGAGAATCAGCAGTGGTTCGGATCGCATCGGTAACTTATGGGGTATGTGAGCCGGCCGCTCAGAAAGCAATGGCAAACTACTGAGCGTAATCTTGCCAAGAAATCAACATATAGCTGAAAGATGCTGGTGTTGACAGCGATTTCCTGTAAAGGATATGCAATATATATATATATATATATATATATATATATATATATATATATATATATATATATATATATATATATATATATATATATAGTCTCGTAGCGGAGCGAGAACTGAGGAGGTTCGACCCCCGCTCGTGACTTGCGGGATACTGAGCCGGCCGCTCAGAAAGCAATGGCAAACTACTGAGCGTAATCTTGCCAAGAGAACAACATACAACTGAAAGATGCTGGTGTTGACAGCTAAGTCCTGTAAAGGATATGCTAAAAAAATATATATATATATATATATATATATATATATATATATATATATATATATATATATATATATATATATATATATATATATATATATATAATGATTGCAGATAAAGCACACACAGAGCGTGAGAGACGTAAGATGGTGCAAAATGATGGAAATGACCATGTTTTCACATGCACCTACTGTGGGCAAACATTTGCAGCAAGAATTGACCTTACCAGCCACACTAGCCACCGCCTTGGATCGTAGTTATTAAGCCTTTTTAAAGCACAATGTACCAAACTATCGTCTGTCAAGACGGAAAAGTGCCAATGATATATATATATATATATATATATATATATATATATATATATATATATATATATATATATATATATATATATATATTATGGGCGTTTATTTGAAACCCGTTCCAATGGCTTTATTACAAAAGCATGAAAGAAGCAGGAACAGGTGTGGTAGAATTAAACAAAGCATTCATTGTGAATGAATTATGCAACATGGGCTGGTCGGAAGAAGTCACCGTAGGCATTCACGCAAGCATCCCATTGATTAGGTAGGCGGAGAATTCCGTCAGTAAAAAAAAAAAAATTGTGGTTGCTCACTGAACTTAGTGTTTACCGCGTTTATTACGCCTACATCTGTGTGAAATCGTTGTCCATTGAGAGCTTTCTTTAGAGGTCCGAACAAATGAAAATCACATGGTGACAAATCAGTACTATAGGCTAGATATTGCAAAATTTCCCACTCTTCTTCGCTAATGCTTTCTGCAAAATCTTTGCGACATGCCGACGAGCATTATTGTATAACGAAATTACACCAGGAGAAAGCATTCCGGGTCATTTATTCTTGATGGTTTTTTTTGCAGCTTGTCTAGTGTTTGCAATTAGTGGGTAGAGTTAATGTTGACACCAAGTTTTTGTTTGGTTGTTTTTTTTTTTGTTCTTTAAAGTCCGTCAACAATAGCCCTTCATGGTAAAAATATGCGCTCAGCGTCACCTTACCAGCGGAAACCTGAAACTTGAATTTTTTGGCTTTTGGTGATCCAGCATGCTTCCATTGCGTGCTCTCTGCTCGGCTCAAAGTGGTGATACCATAATTTATCGTCTGCCACTATGCGGACGAGAAATGCATCACACTCCACTCTGTAACACAGCAAAGTAGTAAGGGATGTTGTAATGGATTAGGATTTTAGGACACGTGTCCTTCGTAAGTACTTCATATTTTACTATACAAAAGTCATGATCCTACGCTCTGACGTCACCAAACTGAGTCCTTAGGGGACAGCATTTTTTTCAACAATTGGCCTGTATTTTCATGGGATTGGGTGACTACTTCCGGTTGTCACTTCCAGTCCCGAGGGGTGGGGCGGCGGCGGTGGCGGCGGACAACGAGACAAGCCCCGGTCATGTTGAATACTTATATAAGTAGACCAAATAGTTGTCGGGCAACTGGGTTTGAGTCCCTGTGTGTGTGTGTGTGTGTGTGTGTGTGTGTGTGTGTGTGTGTGTGTGTGTGTGTGTGTGTGTGGTGTAATCGAACCCCAGTCATATCGACCCCCTCCTTCGATGAGGAGACCAAAAGCCATTACGACAGAAAATGATTTATTTCATCTCTCGAGCTAACCCGAGGATCCATAATTGGATGATGCATAAACCTTTACACGCTTTGAGAGGTTTTCCTTACCCATGAATAACCTTTAACCGTTTGGTGGAAATCTGGTTTAGGAATTTACTTACCGGTCATAGAATTTTATTTAAAATTAACCCTAACACACGTAATAACGCCAACATTTCTTGTATGTTTACTGGATCATAGTTATGTCAATATAAAACAACGAATCTCATTTAATTTAAGCCATAACCTTCCGAGATATACATTAAATTATGTAAATAAACAACACAAATAACCTCCCTTTTTTCACAACATAAATAGAACTGCCAACTTTACCTACGCCATCAAGCAACCAGTGACGCTTCACCGAGCACGCCCCGCGAGAAAAATACAATGGCTAGCCAACAACGGCCGTACGAGATTAACCGATACCAGGCAAGCGGAACGCATACGGGATTGTCAATTAATGTTGACATTCTTCAATGCTTATTGTAGATAGCGATCAGAAGACTGTGAAGGGAATATTTGCTCAGTGTTCCTGTCTCGTCCATGCCATGTGGCCAAGCCATCCAGGTATTTTCCTCTCGGTCTTCCTCTTGGTCTGTTCCCCTCGATCTTGCCAGCTGTCACCAAGTTCTCCAGTCCATTTCTTCTCATAACATGCCCAAAAAATGTTGACTGTCTACGTCTAATTTCTCTAATCAATCTACGATTTTCATTTGTCTCTTGTAGTACTTGGTCATTGGTTTTTCTATCTTATATATATGCATGTATCTATTTATTTATATATGTATGTAATTCTATAGCTGTAGGTAGGTTGTCCCAATATATATATATATATATATATATATATATATATATATATATATATATATATATATATATATATATATATATATACGTACTTGCCTTGATGACTTGGTCACGCGGTATATGTGTACGCGTCTGTGCGTGTGTGTGTGTGTGTGCGGGCGTGTGTCCTATCAATTACATGACGTCGCAGTCAACCTCAGTACTCTATGGAGTTTCGTGTGTGCTGGCCATGTTTGCGATTCTTATTTTGAATGAACGACAATCATGTCACGTGTTCTCGCGCGCGCGCGTGTGTGTGTGTGTGTGTGTGTGTGTGTGTGTGTGTGCTATCAATTACAGGACGTCGCATTCAGACCCAACATTGTTTGGCTGGTCGTGTGCCACCATGATTTAACGTGTTATTTCACGACCAAAGCGTGGGTGTACTGTCGTGTGAGCGTGTGTGTGTGTGTGTGCTATCAATTACAGGACGTCGCAGTCAACCTCAGTACTCTATGGAGTGTCGTGTGTACTGGCCATATTTGGGATTCTCATTTTGAATGAATGACAATCATGTCACGTGCGCGCGCGAGTGTATGTTAGTTAGTTAGTTAGATAGTCTTTCCTCTTGAGCCTAAGGCGGCGCATAGGGCAGAAGTCCTAGCGCCCCATGCCTGGCGGTTCACTGCTATCTGTTGTAGATCTTGGATATTTACTTGGCCGTTGAATGAGCCTTCTCTAATGATGGTTCTACGCAAGGTCTCTCTTGGTCTTCCCCGTTTTCTTTTCCCTAATGGTGACCATATGAGTGTTTGGTAGGGGAGTCTTGACTTGTCCATTCTGAGTACATGGCCGATGTAGTTCCAACGGCGTCTTCTTATGAAATTGGATATTGTATCTTGCTTAGCCTCTTGTCTTATTTGCGAATTGGTTCTGAAGTCTGTCCAGTGGATGTTTAAAGTCTTCTAAGACATTTGTTCTCAAAATTGTCTATTTTTTTATCTAAAGCTACCGTTGATTTCCAACTTTCACATCAATACGTTAACACTGGAATCACACAAGAGTTGAAGATTTTAAGTTTTGTGTGTGTGCTGAGTGTCTTTGACTTCCAGATGTTTGACAGTTTATTGAAGGCACTAGATGCCAGTGCGATTCTAAATTGATATTTCTGGTGTTGAGTCCCGTGTATATGTCATTTTGCTTCCTAGGTATGTGAAGCTGTTGACTTTTTCAAGAACGTAGCTGTTCAATTTGGTGTCATCTGAACTGTTGGCGAGTGTATGCGTGTGCTATTAATTACACGACTTCGCATTCAGATCCAACATTGTTTGGCTGGTCGTGTGCCACCATGATTTACCGTGTTATTTAACGACCAAAGCGTGGGTGTACTGTCGTGTGAGCGTGTGTGTGTGTATGTGTGTGTGTGTGTGCGTGCGTGTGCCCTATCAATTACAGAACGTCGCAGTCAGCCCCAACATTGTTTATGCAATGCATTTTCAGGACGTTGCACACAGCCCCAACATTGATTGGTACGTGTGTACCATCAGGACATCTGTGCGCATGTGCGCGCGCATGTAGGCGTGTGGGTGTGCTACCAATTACAGGACGTCGCAGTAAAACTCATCATTCTATGGATTGTCAACCGACCTAGGATAAGTTTGCGATTCCACTTTTGAATGAACGCCATTCAGGTCAGGGGCGTATGAAGAGGGTGTATCAACAGCTAGTTGTCTAGCTATTACAGGACGTCGCAGTCTGTCCCAACATTGTTTATACAATGCATTTACAGGACGTTGCAGGCAGCCCCAACATTGATTGATGTATGTGTACCATCAGTATATCTGTGTGAGTGTGTGTCTGCGAATCCGTGCGTGAGTGTTTGCGTGTTTGTGTGCGCATGTGCGAGCTCGTAGAAAAATTTCAATATTTGGGGAGTGGCTGTGGAGTGGGTGTAAAAGAAGTTTTCTGGTAGTAAAAAGATGGGTGGGTTAAGAGGCGGTGGAGGTGAAATGCGTGCGTGACATTTGTACTTGCGTGCGGGCGCATGTGCGCGCTTGTAGGAGACTTCAATATTGGGTTTCATCTCACAACCAAAGCTATCACTCGTACTATAGTTGTGTCTATATATTACATACTACAGTCAAGTTGTAATGGATTGCATTTACAGGACGTCGCAATCAGCCCCAGCATTCATGCTTCTTGGGCAAGCTTGCCGATGTCTTTTTGACCATCCGGTACACATGATCATCTGTAGTGTCTGTCACCAGGATTACCATCACCAGCATCACCCACCGCCACCAAAAAAATCATCATCATCATCATCATCAACAGCAGCATCGTCATAAGCTGAAGGTGACCGATCGGGTGACTCACCACAGGGCTATGTCGACGGAGTGAACATCCGCTGGCTGCGACACCAACCAACACGAACCAACACCTGCATATGACTGATCCATTAACCCTGCATACGGAAAGTAGTGTCCTTAGTACCGGCAATGTCCCACAAGGAGCGCCTCGAGCACTGATTTGTGCATTTGCCAATAGCAACTAATTATACAATCGAGACACGAGTGTAATGACCCACTAGGTTAAAAAACAGTGGTAATGGAAGAAACCATCGTGGAAACTAACACACAAAATACCCCAGATGGAAAAAGAAATTCGTTATGGTGCATGTGTGGTCGGCGAGACCCGCGACTAGAGATTGTCTTCTTCTGTCAACTGGGCGTTATATACACAGTGATTGGCATATCACTATTTAATCTGTCTCGAGCCAGCGTCGATGCGGTCGAGGGCAAGTTGTGGATCGCTCTTCTAAGCAGCTGTCTGGGTTACATGCTACCAAACCCTAAAATATGAGCTTCTAACTGACATTACCGAGTAATGCTTCGGCGAACATATTTCCCAAGAACTCACCAGGTCACTATTTCGTCAAGTTACCGCAGACTATAGAGGTGAGTCAATATTTTGAAGTGGGTCTGGCCGAAATTCAATTCCCAAACTACTACTGTAATGTGTTAGAGAATGAAGTATGGCTAAGATACATACCACCCAATGGTAGAGTGATAAGAAAGGTGTGTCCCTCAGGCATGTACAGTTCACCAGACGCGTTTATAGCTGCACTGAATCGCCTAATGAAAGATCGGAAGGTGGACGATCAACTCTGTGTTCTATTCCATTTCGACAATGCATCAAAGAAAGTCATCGTGAAAATACTCGAACCCGGGGCCACTATTACATTTAGTGAGAAGTTACAAGAGATACTAGATACAATTGAAGGTGAAGGGTCTATAGACCTGAATAACGACCTGCGAAATGTCTACGTATACTGTGATCTTATTGCGGCAAGACCAGTTGGAGACGTCATGGTCCCACTACTAAGGACGGTTCCTATCATGAAGCAGCGATCGACCTCAGTGTTTCCCGCCTACGACAAACCTCAATACATACCGCTGAATCGTTACTCCTTTGACACGGTGGAAATACTTCTAACCACTGATACGGGCACAAAGGTCGCATTCACTACCGGGACTTCAGTGCTGAAGTTACATTTTCGAGTTCCGAGGAAATCAGACCTAGAATAATGGTGAAATACGAGGTGGTACATCGAAAACCCCAGACTGTCCGAAGACATGATGTGACCGACACTCAGATAATTGATGCCTCGGGTATCTACAAGACTCAGATATCAACCCAACAAGCAGGAGACCAGTTTAATGATTACATGCTAAGTGACATGCACATACTAGGCTACCAACCGAAAAAACCAACCTACTCAGACAATGGCGTGTAGAAATAAAGAAACAACAGACAATGTGTATAGCTTAAATAAATAAATAAATAATATAAAATATTATAAAAATATATTATAATTACGTCTTAACTTTCCGATCTTTCATTAGGCGATTCAGTGCAGCTATAAACGCGTCCGGTGAACTGTACAGGCCTGAGGGACACACCTTTCTTATCACTCAACCATTGGGTGGTATGTATCTTAGCCATATATCATTCTCTAACACATTACAGTAGTAGTTGGGGAATTGAATTTCGGCCAGACCCACTTCAAAATATTGACTCACCTCTATAGTCTGCGGTAACTTGACGAAATGGTGAGTTTTTGGGAAATATGTTCGGCGAAGCATTACTCGGTAATGTCAGGTAGAAGCTCATATTTTAGAGATTGGTAGCATGTAACCCAGACAGCTGCTTAGAAGAGCGATCCACAACTTGCCCTCCACCGCATCGACGCTTAGTCGAGACAGATTAAATAGCAATATGCCAATGACTGTGTATATAACGACCAGTTGACAGAAGAAGACAATCTCTAGTCGCGGTACTCGCCGACCACACATGCACCAGAACGAACTTCTTCCACCTCTGAGGTATTTTGTGTGTTAGTTTCCGTGATGGTTTCTTCCATTACCATTGTTTTTTAACCTAGTGGGTCATTACACTCGTGTCTTGGTTGTATCATTAGTTGCTATTGGCAAATGCAAAAATCAGTGCTCGAGGCGCTCCTTGTGGGACATTGCCGGTACTAAGGACACTACTTTCCGATGCAGGGTTGATGGATCAGCCATGTGCAGGTGTTGATTGGTGTCACAGTCATCGGATGTTCACTCCGTCGACATAGCCCTGTGGTGAGTCACCCGATCGGTCACCTTCAGCTGATGACGATGCTGCTGTTGATGATGATGATGATGGTGATGATGATGATTATGATGATGATGATAATGATGATGATGATTTTGATGTTGGCGGTGGGTGATGCTGATGATGGTAATCCTGGTGACAGACACTACAGACGATCATGGGTACCGGATGGTCAGAAAGACATCGGCAAACTTGCCAAGAAGCATGAATGCTGGGGCTGACTGCGACGTCCTGTAAATGCAATCCATTACAACTTGACTGTAGTATGTAATAGATAGAAAAAACTATAGTACGAGTGATAGCTTTGGTTGTGAGATGAAACCCAATATTGAAGTTTCCTACGAGCTCGAACATGCGCGCGCACGCACGCAAACACTCACGCACGGATGCGCAGACAGACACACACACAGATGTCCTGATGGTACACATACATCAATCAATGTTGGGGCTGTCTGCAACGTCCTGTAAATGCATTGTATAAACAATGTTGGGGCAGTCTGCGACGTCATGTAATAGCTAGACAACTAACTGTTGATACAACCTCTTCATACGCCCCTGACCTGAATGGCGTTCATTCAAAATGGGAGTCGCAAATTTGCCCCAGGCCGGTTGACAATCAATAGAATGATGAGATTGACTGCGACGTCCTGTAATTGGTAGCACACCCACGAACGCACACACGCCTACATGGGTACACTCATGCGCACAGATGCCCTGATGGTACACGCGTACCAGTCAAAGTTGGGGCTGTCTGCAACGTCATGAAAATGCATTGCATAAACAATGTTGGGGTTGACTGCGACGTCCTGTAATTGATAGGGCACACGCACGCACACACACATACACATACACACACACACACACACACACACACACACACACACACTGGGACTCAAACCCAGTTGCCCGACAACTATTTGGTCTACTTATATAAGTATTCCACATGACCGGGGCTTGTCTCGTTGTCCGCCCCGCGCGCCGCCGCTGCCACCGCCGCCGCCCCACCCCTCGGGACCGGAAGTGACAACCGGAAGTAGTCACCTAAACCCATGAAAATACCCGCCAATTGTTGAAAAAATGCGGCCTCGAAGGACTCAGGTGACGTCAGAGCGTAGGATCATGACTTTTGTATAGTAAAATATGACGTACTTACGAAGGACACATGTCCTAAAATCCTAATCCAATTACAACATCCCTTACTACTCAGGAAGTAGTTCAAACATCATCCCATGGGTTCCTCTTTTTGGTGGTCAGTCAACATCCTTGTTACCCACTGTGAACACACCTTCCGATATTGCAGTTTCTTAGGAACGACCTTTAGAATTGTCCAAATTGACACATCAGATTCTTTCACTAGTGAACGTATGCTTCGACAATGGCTCATCTGTACTGCAGCATCAATTTTGATGGTGTGTTTTTTGTTCTGTTGCAACATTATGCGCTTGACCCGGCCGTCGAAGATCTGTCGTGAACTGACGTCCTTTCGGAAACATTCGTGCCCAGTCTGTCACTGTTGTCTTCGACACACATGTGTTACCGTACGCTGCCTGCATTTTTCGATGAATGTCCTCAGGTCGGCATCCTTCAAATGAAATAAACTGAATCACCGCTCTTTGAGCTTCTTTGGACAGATTTTGGAATATCTCGACCATATTCTCAACGGTCAAAAACAGAACCTATGCATCATGGGACGACAGGCATTTGCTCTTTTATTCATTGGTCAGTACTTATCACATGACTATGACATGATCATGTTCAACATACGTAATTACGCGTGGTGAGGCACGAACGGATTTCAATCGAACGTCCCTTATATATGTATTCTATTATATTAGACATTGTATTATATATATGCCGGTCTCTCTGGCTGTGGGGTTACAGCAGTTTCTCTCTGTAATCCCGTTTATCACGCAGAGTCTCGCGGCGGAGCGAGAGCTGAGGTGGTTCGACCCCCGCTCGTGACTTGCGGATCAATCATGTCCCGCTTACACACATCTTTGTATCGTAGTAGAGGCCGACCCTGAGATCTCCTACCCGTCTGTAATTCACCAAAAAAGATGTCCTTTGGTATTCTACCATCATCCATTCTCCTAACATGTCCTATCCATCTAAGTCTACAAAGAGAGAGCATGGAATAAACCGTCACACAACCTGATCTTTTCAATACTTCAGTATTTGTGATTTTGTCTTGCCACTTAATACCAAGTATTCTTCGCAGACACCGCATATGAAAGCTGTTTAAACGTTTCTCTTTGCGTGAGTAAGTTGTCCAGGTTTCAATGCCATAAAGAAGAGTACTAAGGACACAGGCTTGGTAGACGAGGACTTTTGTTTTGGCAGTAAGCTTCCTGTTCTCCCAGACTCTTTTTGCTAATATGTTCATTGTTGTTGCTGCCTTGCCCATCCTGATGTTGATTTCCTGATCGAGGGATAATTTACTATTTACCTCTGTTCCTAGATATGTAAAATGGTCTACTATTTCCACTTTGGCGTCGTCAATAAAGATTGATGGTACACCATGTGCACCTTGTGACATAATCTGTGTCTTCTTTTTGTTAATTGTTAAACCAAATTCAGAACAAGCATTGGAGAATGCAGATAGTAGATGTTGTAATTCTTCCTCAGAGATGGTCGTAATCGCAGCATCATCCGCAAAAAGCAAATCTCTAATTAATACCCTGCTAATTTTGGTCTTGGCCTTCAATCTCTGAGCCTTATAGAGGCCACCATCTGAGCGTGAGTGAATGTATATACCGTCATCCTTATCACGAAATGCATATTTCAGTAGAAGTGAAAAGTATATCCCAAAGAGGGTGGGGGATAGTACACAACCTTGCTTAACTTCACTCTTGATTTCAAACTCTTCTGAAGTTGAGCCATCAAACTTGATTATTGTGACGGGACAGCCCCGGCAGCATCCGAATGACACAAGTTTGAAAGGAATTAAAGAGCCCACAAGAATTATTCTATCATTCTCTATGTAAAAGAATAATTGTCCACCAGAAAATAATCTAGTCCCCAACCAAGGAATAAGGAAAAACTAACAGAGATTGCAAACAAGAGAAAATTACATTTTGACCACGCACGCCCCATCATTTCTGTAATGCTAGGTCTGAGAAAGCTTTGATGTCCAGATCAAACGTGTAAACCAGCCACGGCAGAATGGGAGATAAGAGGGTCAGCCAGACCCGTCTGAAATAATACATGGCAGTGCTACTCAGGGGAAAACCCCGTGTGATCCAAAGACGGCAATATAATGCAGGCTTAACACCTACCCGCAATACGGGGCAAAGTAGGAACACATGGCTGACACACTATTGCCAGCAACCCAGGAAGGCTGGTGTTAATAGCCTATTGGAATGCAATGACGCAACTGCATTGCCGCCAAAGCATGTTTCATTGTTTCAGGCGTGGCGGGGCCTCCGTCAATTTGATTGACAAATGGAACTACCGTCCACAGGAATGTAGGAGGGGTGAAAAGAACTTGGGACTGAATCCATCTCGGTAACTCATGCTACATGTGGAAAATAGGTGGAGTTAATTAATAGGGGATATATTAATTAGCCAACGTGAAAACTAGCCAGGGCTGAAGAGAATAAAACTACATGCATGGCCAGCAAGACTTCAGACGCAAATTTACAATAGCATTCTTAGGATACCTACTGGAGAAATATTAACATTTCGTTCTGTTGGACTTCTGTACGAAGTCGTATGACAGGATTTCCTAGCTATAACCCAGGTAATACCATTACTCTGATTAGTTTGTCTGCTAGTCTGAAGGCTTGTGTAGTTTCCTGTTTCTACATATTCTCCCAAACTTTACACTCGTGGATTTTCTTTGTACTTAATGTTCCAGTTTCTAGATTTACTATTACACTGTGAACTTTATCTTCTTCTTTCATTCACCACTTGGTTGTCTGATTTGTTGTATGTGATAATTTGGAGAAATCCATTATCCAAGCTACATGAGCGTGTGGCTTATTCATGTACAGGAGATACATTTAGATTCATCCTGTATGATGTTAAACATTGGGGAGACTGACTACTTAGGAGAAATTCCTGAGAGCTACCAGTCTCTTGATAGCGTCCAATTAACATTGATTATTTGGACCAACACTTTGAGTGCCTACCAAGATTGTGGTGAAACCACTTGGTTTGAGGAATGGCACCAGTTCACCTTGTCTGCATGATGTCTGCATGAGGACAGACATGACTTAGGACATTCAATATCCCAGACAGATTCAGGGAAGGCATTTAATGTTCGACAGGACTGTGCGACCAGTCCTTCCGACAAGACAGTATGAATGAATCAGAAAGGAAGAGTGTAAGTGAGGTGAACTTATATGGGAAACACTCCATTACACAAATGTATATGAATATGTATGTTTTGAGCTATAGATGTTCTAAATAGTTTTATTAATATATACATATATATATTTATTTATTTAGAACTGATATATGTTTATGTAACATGCCATCATATATATCATCATACCATCATATATTATGACTTGAATGTATGTTTATATGAATGTATAGACATATGTGTTTTGAGATGTGTAGACCTAGATACTACCCATCTCCGTTCGTTTCATTCCAGATCTCTTAGGAGCAATGGACAGTCAACAACCCATATCAGGAAGTGACTTAGCCTTGTGAGGGACCAATTTGGACTCCTTCAATCTGACAGTGAACTGCGTCTCACTGGGGGAAGCATGACCTATGTGACCTCTTAAGTTACGTATACCATAATATAATCATCATCATCATATGATCATCAATAGCAATAATAAACACAGTTGTTGTATTTTAAAACTCAATTTGTCCGTATAATTCTAAATGTTTATAAATGTTTGTGTAGCGTATCAAGTACACACATTATTGTATCATTTAGTGGGGGTTCACACATATTGTCCAGAAGTGGGAATCTATGTCCGGGAGGTATCTTGCCTATGCAGTCATAAGTAACCAGATTACGTTGCATGTCTTAACTCCTCCTTTCTCACTTCTGGTGATACCAAGTACAGCCAAACCTATATAGATATATTCTATCTTCAACGAGCCACTTCTTGGCTGTTTTCTTGAGTATCAGGGACAGTGTCTTAAATCAGCATAACAGACATTTGTTCCACGTTTTCTCTCTGGGGTCTGGGGTGGTAACTAGTCCCTTCGGACAGAGTTAGGGGATCTTAAACTGCATCCAGAACTAAACACCAGTAGAAGAAAATGATTTTGGCTGAGTGGTTGCCCAACCGGGAGCTACCTCAAGCCAGTTGGTGACAATTATACCCTTCATGCCTGTGTGGAACGATTCCACAATGGACAGAAGAGTTGGTGGGCAGCTAATCTTTTTAGTGCTTTGAACAGACCCTCACGACTGACCAAATATATATATATATATATATATATATATATATATATATATATATATATATATATATATATATATATATATATATCATGTGCCATGCCGGAAAGCGTGGGCGGTCATGACTCGCCATTTCACACACACACACACACACACATATATATATATAGGGTTGCCAGATACGTAGTGTCACAGTGTGAACAGAGATTAATAAGCCAGTGATCAAGTAAAAATGGTTTATTCTTTCATTGATGACAAAGCGTTGATGTTAGATTCCACTCACATCGAAGGTTGGATCTTAACTGCCCATACCAACCCAATACGTCACGATTGAGCATCCCCCACCCCTTTCAGTCTCCATGCTCAATCGTGCTGTATCTGTGTTTCCCACTAGATCCTAATAATACCCAATACTGTTACACCTCCCCATGTTAATTAAAGAATTTTCCTTTTAAAGGAAAAATCTTTACTCCAAATCCCCATACTCTATTCCCTCTTTGTCTTCTAATCTTCCCTAAATCAAGTTTGAGTAAATAAATTATCTTTTACTCTTCTCCCAGTGATATGGTCTGCTAATAACCTCCCCATATACTTCTTCTTCGCCTTTTATTTATATAATACCACTGTTAATCCAACCAGTCCTTCTTTTCTTTTTATTTCCCCAACATTATATAGTCAACTACTACATAATTCTTCATTTCTGGTTCTTTCTGGTTTCCTGTATCAAATATACATATTATAAGAACAGCTCATAAATTCTTTATCGAAAATTTTGACCTTATACAATTTCTCATTCTTTACTATCCTGGTTCTTTCTTGGCTCATCTAGTTTCCTGTATCAAATATACACATGGTAAGAACAGCTCATAAATTCTCTATCGAAAATTTTGACCTTATACAATTTCTCATTCTTTCAAACCCCAGGACGTACAAAAACAATGTAGTTAGAAAAAGTAAAGAAGCGGTTCGCACCTAGTAAAGAACATAAAGAATGAATACACGACATGACCACATGGACATACAGTAAATGTACATTTAAGACATTCACCCTTTACCTCCCTTGCCAATAAAAAAATTTTGTAAAATAATTTTTTAAAACACCTTATGAAACATATCATTGTTCGTTATAAAACAATTTGGCATAAGTTCTCATAAACCTTCATTTCATGTGTATTTCAGATTGACATTGCCAACCACAATTCTGTTCCACTTTCGTTACTTCACCTTTTACCATGAGCCCATGTTCATATTTTATGAACACCGTTAATATAATTAAAGCTGGTATTTCACAGCACCTATATCTTGCCCCCGTACATCCCATCCTGCTATTTTATAAATACAGTGACGTGTGTGCAAGCCCTGGATACGTCTATCCATTCGTGTACACACGTTCACCAATTATAGTTTCCCACTAGTTGATGAGCTTAACTCTTTACTCTTAAGTTTCCCCCTACCTTATATCAGTGGATAAATTAGTTTTTTTTTTATCAACTCTTTTCTGAACGAAAAACCTTAAGCAAAACCTCATCTATCTTAAACTTAAACTTACTTAACTAACTTTATAACCATGTAACTCCATATATCAAACCATTCATATAATCGAAATAAAATGAACACAACCCCCAAATTAATCTGAAGAAAAAACATTAAAATGACATAACATGCATGTTATCAAATCAGAATAAAATATTCTATTCTACCTATCACTATTGGACACTTTTACGGACCAATAGTTTTTATCAACTCAAATGCTAAGAACACAATCACCCTACTCTACATTACAACTTAGGCTCAATAAAACAACCAAACAATAGCCCTCATTTTCCAGTAGCAACTCAAGCATAAAAACATTTCCTATATGACTCATAACTCATAAAACTTAGACTTCATAAACACAGTTTTCAACACAATTTTAACTCTCTTAAAATTACTACGTACATTGGCCCACCAACATTAGCCTCTCATACTAAGTAAAATAACGCATATCCAGTATTTCTATGACCGAGAAGACTAAACATTCCATCTGTATATCTGTTAACTACAGATCAATTATGAACATATCTATTCTATCTACATAAACAAATCAGTAATCAACAATCATCTATTTACTATCTCCTAACAGCACATAACATCCGGAATAACCTCTTAAGTAAGCACTGTAAACCTGTTGAATCTTTTTTTTTTTCTAATCCAATATTAACTCAATGTAGTAGCCATCCTCTACTTATCAACGAACTTGTGATCTGGCCTGCCTATCATTACTATAACCCCTATCTTTAAACACGGCATTTCTAACATCAATAAAAAATACATTCACCCATTGTACCAACATCTCAAGACCACTTTTTCCACTTCCACCGTTTCGTATACTTCTTCAAGCATCACTTACAGTTCTAAATCTTGAAATTTATAACTTGCTATCTGCAGTACTTTCAATTTACCTATCTCTTACGTTTCCACTTCCTCAACAACTCCAAGTTTCTCTGAATAAGTGCTAACTCTACATCAATATCCTCTTCTTCGTACAACCTACTAGTTTCCTCCATACTACTACTTGACTCTGACTTTTCATCCATTTCTTCTTCTTCGTCTGTATGTCTCTCTTTAGCTGCCGCTAATCTCTTCCGTTCAACATCCCACCTAATTTGTCGATCACTCTTTCTTAAGGATCTTTCCAGTAGAGGCATATCGTCTCCGCTTGTTGAGCAATCTCTAACTCTCCTCTGTCTTTTCACTTCTTTATCTCTTTGACTGTCCATTCTTCTTTTCGTTGCTTGCCTAGTATTTTTAAATGGAGCACCTGTGTCTTCTTCCATACTATCATAATGAGTTTCATTTGGCCCTTCTTCTTCCATTCTTTTCGGAATCGTCTGTTCTTGTTCTTCGTAACTTGGATTTGCTAGCAACTGATTTTGTTCTGGTTCTTTTCTAAGATCTGGGGTTACTGTAGCTTTTCTAAGATCTGGGGTTACTGTAGCTCCTCTAACAACCTGTT
This sequence comes from Cepaea nemoralis, assembly GCA_014155875.1. NCBI lineage: Eukaryota > Metazoa > Mollusca > Gastropoda > Stylommatophora > Helicidae > Cepaea > Cepaea nemoralis. The sequence goes on along the minus strand of JACEFZ010028147.1, from coordinate 26,854 downwards.
CATCCAAAAATTTCGCATCCGAATAATAATTATTATTATAATTATTATTTTCTATCTCATCTTCATCTCTTCTTAAGTGTTCAACGTGTGCCCTTGCTATATGTGCTGTGACCTGGTTCTTTATAATATACGATACATTTCCAAGTTTTTCCAAAACGTAATAACCTGGAATCCAACGAGCATCAAACTTAGAGTTTCTTCTATGCTTTTTGTAATAAACTCCATCACCTACCTTAAACTCCTGTAATTTTGTATTTACATTTTTGTACTTTTTCTGTCTTTCCCTAGCTTTAATTATATTATTCCTTAACCTCACATGTGCTTTATGCATTTCTTGTATTATGGTCTCTTGAAAATCTTCACCCATATATTTCTGTCTAGGTTTTAATAAATTATCTATAGGTAATATTGGTTCTCTCCCGTGTATTAAATAAAATGGCGAAAAACCCGTGCTCTCATTTTGATTTGTACGAATAGCGCTAAGAGCAGGTCCCAAAAATAGATCCCAATCTTTTTCATGTTCATCAATAATCTTTGCCACAATGTTGTATAACGTCCGATGTTGACGCTCGTTTTTCGCATTTGAAGAAGGTCTATAAAATGAGGTCTTTATATGTCTTATGTTTAAATCTTTTAATAACTTTTCGAATTTTTTATTTACAAATTCTCTACCATTATCTGTAAGTATACTTTGTGGGCAACTAAACCTTGGTACGAACTCTTGTAAAAAAATATTAATGACAGTATCCGCGCTCTTATCTGGAATTGCATAAACCTCTGGCCAAAGACTGTAGATGTCTACTATATGAATTAAATATACATTTCCTGACAATGTCCTGGGGTGTGGACCCGATATATCTAAACTAATCTTTTGCATTGGGAACTGAGGAATATCTGTGTCCTGTAATGGAGACTTTATTGTTTTCATGTTCCTTAACCTGCACTTTTCACACGTATCTACATATTTGCATGCAGATTTAAACAAGTTTGGCCAATAATATTTACTTGAAAGTGCTTTCACCAGTTTGTCTCTACCGAGATGTCCATTTTCATCGTGATATGCTTTTAAAAGTTCATTTTCAAAATGCTTTGGAATATATTTCCTTAGCTGTTCGTTCTTTTCACACATGTAATATAACTGTCCATCCTCTTGTAAAACCAAATAATTCCTTTTATATTTGTTATCTTCAGTTTCTCGTAATTTTTCTTTTATTTGTATGATTCTTGGGTCCAAATCTTGCTCTTCTTTCATATTGAATTGTGCTAACTGTAGGTCTTCTTCCCTATGTTCCGACTCTTGATCCGATGGTAGACTATCAAATTCTTCTCTATTTATTATAGCAGAATCTAGAATATTTACTTGCCAATTCCGGTCGTCTATCTCTGGTTCAGCTGCTTCCTCTTCTGTATCTTCTGATGACTGTGGATATGGAATTCTAGACAATAAATCGGCGCATGTATTTATCCTACCTGGTATGAACTCAATTTTCGCGTCGTACCCCTGTAGATTCAATGCCCACGTCTGTATTTTCCTGTTCTGCACTGGAGCTTCTAGAAAAGACTTTAAAGGCATGTGGTCAGTTCTAATAACAAAATTTGCGTTATGTAAGTAGTAATTTAGTTTTTGAAGAGCGTAATGAATCGCGTAAGCCTCCTTTTCGATAGTCGTCCATTTTCTTTGTGATTTACTAAGTTTATGCGACAAGAAGTAGATAGGCCTTTCATTTTTAACCCCTGGTATTCCAGATTCTTTTCCTTCATATGGTTGTACCAAACATGCTCCTACTGCATTGTCCGAAGCATCTGTGTATAGTATCAACTGTTTGTTTAAGTCTGGATGCGTCAACAGTGGTACCAGTGTTAAGCTGTTTTTTAAATAGTCGAACGCTTTTTGACACTCATCATCCCACTTAAACCTGGCGTACTTGGCTGTTAAGTTTATAATAGGTTCAGCTATCCTTGAAAACGCTGGAATAAACCGCCTATAATACGCACATGTTCCTATAAAAGCACGTACTTCCTTAACGTTAGTTGGAGCAGGTAACTCTTTAATAATCTTTATCTTGTCCTGGTCTGGTTTAATACCTTCTCTATTTATAATATACCCCAAATATTTTGTTTCTGTCTTTAAAAATTGGCACTTACTAAGCTTCAACTTCACATCATGCTTTCTTAACCTGTCAAACACTAGTCTAATATGTTTTAAATGATCCTCCACATCTCCCTTCGTATAAATCAGAATATCATCAATATAAGCAAGAGCGAACCTTTGCATACCCTCTAGAACTTCATTAATTAAGAGCATATAATGAGATGGTGCCGTTTTGACCCCAAAAGGCATTCTTAAAAATTCGTACGAGCCCATGTGAGTACAAAAGGCGCTTTTCTTTTGTGCGTCTTCTGACTTCGGAATACACCAAAATCCTGACCTTGCGTCCAGCGTTGTAAAATATGTAGAGCCATTAAGTAGCCCCAAAATATCATCAATTACCGGCAGTGGGTATGCTACATTCTTGGTGATTTTGTTCAACGCCCTGTAGTCACAACAGAAGCGACTTGTACCATCAGGCTTGGCCACTATTACCACCGGAGATGACCATTCTGACTTCGACCTTTTTATTATTCCTGCTTTCAGCATCTCTTCTATTGCCTTTTCCACTATTTCTCTGTTTCTTAATGGAGTTCTATATGGTTTTAAACTTATTGGTGGATGATCTCCCGTGTCTATTTCCATTGTAACTGTTCGCGTCTTACCCAATTCTAAATCATTAACCGCAAACACATCCTGATTTTGCTTTATAAATTGTTCTAACACTTCCTTATTTTCCGGCGAAGCTTTTAACTGTGACAACAATTCTTGTTCCCTTGTTATTTTGTCTAGTGAACATATATGGGCTTTATTTCTTCTAGATGGATGGATCAATTCATCCATTCCGATTTTCCCTCTTCTTCCGCGTCCGCGTTTGTCACTTCTCCTTTCACTAGAAGTTTCCAAATAACTTGTTCCCGACACTTCTGCTCTATCCGTTGCCAATATGTCACTAATATTATGATCTAATTTTGCTATCACACATCCTCTGAATAACTTGATTTCTCTCCCTGTGTTGTTGATAACCATTACTGGAAAGGTTAAGTGTTTATCCAACTCCATTACTCCATCTGGAACCTCCAAACCAGGCTCATCAATTATTTCCTCTTGTAACTCAGTGATTCTGACTGTGTTTCCTTCCACATAATATGGGTTTCTCTTCAGCTTCGCTTGTATCAAATTAACCGACTGTGGTTTTAACGTCGTTGTCATTTTAACTCTAACTAGTGCTGATATATGCATATCCTCTTCCATATCTATACAGACGTCTCTGAATTTTAACTTATGTAAATCATAAAAAAGTCTTATTCCATTTTTTATCAAAAAATCTCTTCCTATTAACATATTTCTATTTAAACCCCTCACTACATGAAAAAGGTGTCTTATGTTGATCCCCCCTAACTTAAAATTTATCATTGTTTGTCCAACTACTTGTAAATTCTGTCCAGTAACAGAGTGTAAATTATTACTACACTTAAATACTCTACAATTTCTTACTATTTTGTATAAAAAACATTTTTTTTTACTTACACTAACTTGAGCTCCCGAATCTATTAATGTACGAACTCTATACTTCCCTATTTCTAATATACACGAGCTATAATCTGTTTTATCTTCTATAAATTTCTTGACTTCATCTAGTTGAAAATATTCTCTGTTCGACCTATTATACTTGTTATTAACATACTCTCTAACACTTGGGACCTTACTATTTACCCTCCTATTATAGGTCCTGTCTAATAGGTAGGGCGCCGATTTTCCTGTGTTCTTGTACCTGTAAAATTCCTGTGTCCATCAACAACATTCCTACTCATCCTATTATTGTCCTGTCTACCCTGTGTATTTGACTGTACCCGCCTGTTATTACAAAAACGAGAAACATGTCCCCGTTGACCACAGACCCAACAAACAATATTTGTGTTTCCCACTGTCTCACTTGTAGGGTATCTCACATTTCTTCTTTCAACATAATCACTCCTATTTCTACCTTGTAACGTTTGTATACCGCCTCTCCTATTCCATCCGAATCTTGTTTGTCCTATTTCCATGGGTTCCTCAACTCTGTCGTCTCGATTGCTTCCCACTTCTCGTCCTGTTCTTAATCTAAACCTTCGTCTCAAATTTTCCTCTTGTACCGCGATATCCACCGCTTGTGATAACCTCTCAGGGTTTTCCCTCATCAGCTTAAGTTTCAAACCATCAGATTTGATGCCATCTACAAAAATCCCTACTAACATCCTTTCCACCTCCTCCCCTCGTACATTCTGTCCTAAGAATGCTTCTTCAGCCAGGTTAATCAATCTATCGCTAAACAATTGTACCGTCTCTCCGTTATTTTGTTTAGCCTGCCTCAACACCGAAAACGCATGTTGTGGATCCGTTATTTCTGCATATTTCCTTGCTAGGTCTTCTTTGAACTGTTCCCACGTCTCATCTACTCTAGCCTCTAATTTTCTTCTGATATGATCCGAAACTGGTTCCGTTGCCGTCTGATAAGCCAGTCTCATTTTTTCTTCATCTGTTGCTGAGATCAAATAGGCATATTTTTCTATAGAAGTGACCCATTTCTTATAGTCTCTGGCCTGTCCACTAAACTTTACAATTTCTGTTGCCATCCCTTGTTGTTTAATCACCATATTAAGTCGGCCTACTGCTAGTTCCCACGCCTGTCAAAACCTGTGTCAAGGTGTCCTGTTCCGCCATGCTAAAAAATACTGAAACAAAGCAAGCAAAGAACCACACAATTTCAATTTCTTAATTTAAAGAAGATGTGCTAAGGTGTCTTGTTCCGCCTTGCTGAAAAATACTGAAACAAAGCAAGCAAAGAACCACACAATTTCAATTTCTTAATTTAAAGAAGATGTGCTAAGGTGTCTTGTTCCGCCTTGCTGAAAAATACTGAAACAAAGCAAGCAAAGAACCACACAATTTCAATTTCTTAATTTAAAGAATTTACCTACTTTTTATAGAAAACCATAGTTATTTTCTAGTTTTAAGTATCACTCAGTTTTAACTTTTTAATTTAAAGGATACACTCACTTATTAGAAAAGCAAAGTTAGTTTCTTTTTGTTTCCTGACTCAAGCCTGTAGCTTCCTCCACTCGGCGTCAGATTTCATTCGATCACCAGGAGCCCCTTTCAGCTAAAAATCAGTCGCAGAGTTCAGATAGCTGAGCTGAGTTTAGGTAGCGGAGTTTAGGTAGCCTGTCTCTTCCTCTCAGGTCACTTCTCATGGGCTGCCGGAAAATCTTCAACCCCTGGTCGGGTCCCGACCAGCTTGTTAGTCTTTGCCTTCACCCCGGGTGGGGTACATCATCGATGTCTTGATAGGGTCTTAGTAATAACGAGGCCCCAAAAAATTATCAGGATCAGCCGAGGCCCAGCGATAATTGACTGTTTCAAGAACTTATGGCCAGATCAACGAATTAACGAAGTCTTTTTCATGCTGTCCTGACAACTCATGATTAGCTCTTTAACTTTGAGCCTGGAAGAAATTTTTTTTTTTTTTTACTTTTTCTTTTCTGAGCTACAATGTTCAACTTGAATTGCTGGTTTGCCCAAACTCTCAGGATAGGATCACTCCTGGTCAATCAGAACGATGTAAGGCAGCGGCTTTGATGGCTCTTGAAACGTAAAGATTCAGGCACCGTCCATGTTAAGCCTGTTGCTAACAATCAAACTGCAGAACGGCGGCCATAACAAACTTCCTGCACTGCGAACTCTGCAAAACGGCTGGTATAACAAACTTCTTGTCGCTACTTTGATTGTTATCTGAAGTCTTAAAAAAGACTTACAAAGGACCACTCCTGGGCGAGCTTTTGGCCTCTGTATTCAGATATAACTACCATTTACAATTTAGTGGCCATCTTTTGGTGCGCCTGTTATCAGGTTCAGTAATTGTTCTCTAACGTGCCGCTAGTATTTTTGTTTGTTTGTTTAGTTCTTGAACTTCTCCGCGATGTTATTCGTCCTGGCTTCGCATTGTTTTGTTTTTTCTCATGTGATTATCTTCAGGTTCGCATCCTGGTCACATGCACCATAAATAATCCTGTCACAGTGTGAACAGAGATTAATAAGCCAGTGATCAAGTAAAAATGGTTTATTCTTTCATTGATGACAAAGCGTTGATGTTAGATTCCACTCACATCGAAGGTTGGATCTTAACTGCCCATACCAACCCAATACGTCACGATTGAGCATCCCCCACCCCTTTCAGTCTCCATGCTCAATCGTGCTGTATCTGTGTTTCCCACTAGATCCTAATAATACCCAATACTGTTACAGTAGGTACCAAACGGAGGACATAATAAGACAAAAAGGAGGACAAAGGAGGACATAATAAGACAAAAAGGAGGGCATATAGGATATTTCATTTCCTATTTCGTTCCGGATTAAACCCACAATCAGTACAATTTTATTACAAAAGCTGTCGATAAGTTTATCTTACTGTTAGTGAATTCGACCAAGAAACAATCATGTTAAAAAATTAATATAAATTAAATGGAGATCTTTTTCAAAATGCTAAAAAACATTATTTAAACAGCCGATTGTAAATTATTACCTTATAATCTTTATTAATTACGCAACATATTTCTCGGAGGAGCCAACTTTTCGTAGAAGATCCTCGTTAGCAATCACATATGCATAAAACTGTTCACAGGTAAGATTCTTCAAATTGTACTTTGTGAGAATGATGCCCTTTACAGAGTTGAGTAAGAGTCTGTTCCTTTCCTTTGTCCATGGAGCATTAATCAAGGAGAACACTCTTTCCACATTGCCATCGTGTCCATGGATACAGAAGAATACTTCACAAATTTTAAATAACTCTGAAAAGCAGCATGCATTTGAGCAACTTTGAAAAAATAAACTCCACTGTTCATGCAAGTCTTTTAAAACACTGTTCATTCTTGTCTTGCACACATGATTTAAGATTGTAATATTGGTCAAACAATTGCACATCATCTACAATAATACCCTTCTCTTTCATGTACAATATGCTTGTCAAAAAGTCATCAAATGTACAGTCTTTGATTTTATTTAAGTACATCCAACCAAAGCACTGAAATTCATCAAAAGATTTCAACCGCTTTTCTAAGTAACTAATGCATGCTTCATACACCAACCTAACATTAACATTTTGACCATAGAGACTACAGCATTGTTAGTGTTGCCGAATAGAGCAACAGTTAGATTCAAATTATACAAATAATTGGTGTTTCACATTTGGTATAAATAGGACAATTACATAAATATTATTAAGCAATGGGTTTTAATAAAGAATGTAAACACGCGGTAGTATAGATACATTCTAAGTTGTAACAACAATACATAATTTTTTTTTTTTTTTTAAATGATAACATACAATATTTAAAAAGCCGGACATTTTAAAGGTTTTTAGCTCTGCCTGCCGGATGGAGGACACAAAGCTACAATGGAGGACATGTCCTTCTCGTTGTCGGACGTCTGGCAACCCTATATATATATATATATATATATATATATATATATATATATATATATATATATATATATATATGTATGTATGTATATGACGGAACGGTTGTGGGCGATTGCATTAATATGTTCTAATGACCAATAAACATGTAACTATAGGTGTATGATGCAAACCAACCTATGATTACACCTCCTTTGTGTATAAGTATCTAATCTAAGATAAAATGTCACCATTTGTTAGTGCATTTGTCCGTAACAAAAGTACCATAGCTAGAAATGCCTAGGATATCTGTGAACAGCGTTTATATTTTATTTTAAATGTGTGGTGAGGTGACATTTCTATCACAAGAATTAAATTGACTTAAAGTGATTAAGAAAGCATACAGTTTGTATTTTGGGCAGAATAGGAGATCACAATAAGAAATAGCTGGGCGCCACACACATCAATACATCTGCACCACACCTGAAAATCTGGTTGAATGACAATAGGCAAGCTATGCTTTTTGCGGTCCCAATGATTTGGAGAGAGCCCACTGATCATCACAACAACTATTACTTGTACATGGTGCTTCCAACTGGGAAAGACATATCAAAGAAGAACAAAAATTGGCCTTGGAATTTCCAAACTTCCCTCTACAATACGTCTTGTACCACATGGCAATGACATATCAGTTCCCAACGTGTCATAACCAGTTTCAGCTGTTTCCACTGATGGAGAAGAGGACATTGGTGGTCCTGAACCATCAACTCAAGCGACCCATGTTTTGTATTTTGAGAAAACTACATCCACAAAACCGCACTTGATCTAATCTCTTCAATGCATCCCCCTTACCCTCCCCCACCAACAGGTGTTAGGACTGCTACGAGATTGTTGTGCCACTTATTTAAGAATGTTCCCATTTACCAGTATCTTACATCGCGGTAGGCCTATTTCTTTCTTGTTAGTGACGACCAATCCTAGTTGTTCACTGTGTACAACAACCGCATCTAATAAGTGATTCAACTGTTCATTGTCTGTTATTGTCCACACCTTGCAATTTCTCATTTATTTGGCGTCTTTATTAGATATGCATTGCTCCAGCCTGGTGGTATTTGTGAAGACTCTCAGATACTGCTAAATAATATGTCCAGTAATTTAATTGACGTTTTTTTATTGGCTCTATTACCTTCTGATTGGATACCATTTGGACCAGAAAGTGTCCCGTTCTTTTGGAATCCGATAGCCTTTCTTATTTCTTCTCTAGAATATTGCTGACAGTTAAAACACAATCCTGCGTCTGCATGCTGTGATAGATGTATTGAAACTGATAGATTTATTTCACAAGATATTGAAAGTATTCGACCTTTCGGTTCATCTGTTTATTGACGTTGATGTGACTATTCCCATTCATATTTCGCCACTTTACAAATCCTCAGTTAATGTCTAGATGCACTCTCCACTGACTTGAATTAATTTGCTAATGCTCTAAAAGCTATTTTTTCTTTTTGTAATGGCATGTAAACTGCTGTTTCTGTTCCACCTTGCCTATTACTGACTTAATATCAGTGACTGAAAACCAACAGGACTGACTTGATTGCCCCGGTCGTTGTTAGTCAATGGTAATGTTTAAGCTTTGGAAAAGGATCCTGCTGAATAATTTCATAGGAATTGGCATTACCATTATTGCTCTGCAATGTTCATCATCGCCATGATATGATATTTTTATTTTATTTGTTTAAATGCCCCCGGAGACTTTCTTTCATTGCAGATCCCTCTTCCTCTCCTTCTAGGTTAGTTAAATATTGTCTGTCATCACCTTGTTCCACAGTCTCAGTTCTGTATTAGCCTGTGTGTAATCCTCATATGATCTAATTTAAATAGCTATGGTTTTGCTATCTTTTTCTTCTGCTGCATTTTGTTTTTCACTCCTCCCATCTCTTAATGAATTCAACCCTTACCCATGTCTTATTTTTTTCATTTCTTCTGTCCAGATACTGTTATAATGATTCACTTAAGTGCTTTTAACCTGCTGTCAGCAGCATTAGATGCTCTCATCTTCAACTAACTTGTGCAGAATCTACTGGAAGCTGTGATCAGAAACTATTCCTTGCTTTCTTGATTTATTTGATATTCTACATTGTAATATTCCTTGTTTTCTTAAAATTCTACATTGCAATGTTTCTGGTGTTTCCAAGAAATTATGTAGCACCAGGGATTTCAACTTTATTTTAATTAATAGCATATTATGATCTCAGTCAACATCTACACTAATTTAACAATGGTAATACACATATGATCAATTTTATTCTCTATACTGTAGTCTGGTAATACTGAAAGTGCTTAATTTATTCTTTTATGTGGAAAAAAACACTGCCATATCTGATATTGTTATTCACTACGCCACAATGTGTGAATAATTATATATTTCCTTGCATTGCCTCAAGACCATATTTCCTTATGTTCGCTTCGCAACGCGTCTTATTCACACGTATCTCGATATTCAGTTCACCGATTTGGATTGTTTTCCAATACCCATTATTCATTTGGAATGAAGCTAGTGTAAAAGTCCATAAATCCGGAAAACGCATTCCTACATTATTTGAAATGCCAGAAACTCTTAGAAACCAAGTAGAGCAGTTAGAAATCAATCAAAACAATGTAAACCATAGCGAAACTGTAACATCTAAAATTAGATATAAAAACATTACAGCATGTTAAAAAGACACGATCGGACAATGTAAAATTAGGCAAGCATGAAAAACGCAGGCAGCAGTAGCGAACTGAAGCCTAGATATCTTTACAACATCACCTGGAAAATAGAAGAACAATATTTTCAATCAAGTGTATAGATCAGAAACAGTAATGGGAATGGTATGGCCGGTATTAAGAACAGCATGGTAATATAGATTAGTTTCTTTGCTGAACTTCGGAATAATCCGGTCCCATAAGACCCTCTAGATATCAGCTTGCAGAAGTGGAGCTGGATACTGTTATACGATACTGTTATACACTATCTCAAGAATAAATAAGAGACGCAATAATACTTCTAAATAATGGGAATGCGATTGTTCAAATGGTGTGCCAGCAGATGCTACAAAGCGAATTTAAATAATTAAGCTGACATGCCGATTAAACAAACCGTGTAGCAGAGTCTGGAATACTGAACGAACGAACGAAAGTTATTTTCAAGTGGTTAATAGGTGAGCACACAGGCCCGCCTAAAAGTCTGCTCTGATTATTCCGCACTTTTCATGCATTATTTCATGTATGAAGATATATCATAAGACTGGAGAGGAAGATATGCGGTGAACCTGTCAAAGAAAGGGCGGAATTATGAATGTGAACACAGTTGATGAATACTATTAGTGTCAGTTGCTAAAAACATATTAAACATGGGGAATATGTCGAGATTAAGAGATGACACGGATAAACAGTTACGGGATGAATAGGCAGGCGTCCGACAAAACAGATCATATTCTGAACAAATGGCTTAACTCAGAATAGAAGAACGAAGAACATACATTGGCATGAATTCGACATTTTGTATTTTCATATTTGGTTTGTGGACCGAGGAACGACCTTTGACATCATTGGAAAGGAACCATTTTGGAAATGGATAAGTTGCTATGACAGCCTTTAGAAGAGTGCTAACTTACAAAACGCAACGTACCGAGACATAAAATACAAAGTTCTTTATTGGGGAAAATTATTAAGGACGTTTGAAATAAGAACAGAAATGCAACAGGAATACATATTAACCGTTTGCCACCTGTGTTATTGGCACTGACTATAGACCGGGTTTGAAGGCAGCAATAGCTACTACCAAACATTACATTCGGCGGACTGTGCCTGAGAAATGTATCGATATAGAGTTCGCGATTACATTGTTCTTGTATGTCACATAAAATTAGATGCAAGATCACGCACGCTTGATCGGAAGTTACATCATTGAGATCCATAGATGCATAGGGAAAAGAAACAAGGTATTTTTTCTTTTGTGTGCATATCCTTTATCCTTGTTTAATCCTAAGTTGATTAGAGAAATTAGACGTAGACGGTCAAAATTTGTTGGACATGTTATGAGAAGAAATGGATTGGAGAACTTAGTGACAACTGGCAAGATTGAAGGGAACAGACCAAGAGGAAGACCGAGAGGAAAATACCTGGATGGCTTGGCCACATGGCATGGACGAGACAGGAACACTGAGCTGATCCACGAGTCTGGTGATCGAGTGAAATTTCGAGTCATGACCGCCCACGCTTACCGGCATGGCACATGATTGATTGATTAATTACAGGACATAGTCGTCAACATCAGCATCTTTCAGCTGATTGTTGATTTCTTGGCAAGATTACGCTCAGTAATTTACCATTGCTTTCTGAGCGACCGGCTCACATACCCCGTAAGGTACCGACGCGGAGAGAACCGTTACCAATTCTCGCGCAACTTTACGTTACTGACGAGAGTATACGAGATTACTAAGAAAGTCGTGTAACCTCTAAACCAGAGAGACCGGTAAGAAACGAGATAATACGAACAAGTTAAAGTAAACCATGAAGGTACCTGCCTTGGTGAAACCTCACTTCAGGATATGGATGATGACACATATTTAGGTAAAGAAGTAGACAAAGTCGGGGAAATATATAGTTGTATTAATTTCAGCGAGTCCAAAATAATGACATACAGAAACAAACTTATAACATGTCTGTGACTTCAGGCACCGTTGCGGTATGATCGGGAAACGTGGAGATGGACTTAACTACGATGGAGTTGTAAACTAATAACTGGTGCTTGCACGCAATGACAGTGATACAATGGCAAGGCAGAATGTTCAGTGTGGAGCTTACTGAGATAAAAAAGGACAATTTCATGTAATCACACGAAGAGAAAAAGACACTGCCACACACACTGAGCAGAACTAGTAATAGTTATCTACACTATTCTTTCTCTAAATCACAGAGGACAAAAGAAACAGTGGTAGACATATTAAAAAAGCAAGAGAGAACAAGAGACAGATTAACAATACCGGGAGGAATGTTAGATGCAGTCGGAGATGACACATCTAAAAGGGCTCAGTGGTGAGTTGACTGAGAGCCTGAAAAGAACATTATGAAAAGAAACACCATCCAACTGGGATTAGACAAACAAAAAGACAGGTAGAAAGATATATGCATATAATGAAAAACACAAATAAATTGACCATGTCCATCCATCCATCATGTGCCATGCTGATAAGCGTGGGCGGGCATGTACTGCCATGTAACTCGATCACCAGAGTCGTGGATCAGCTCTGTGTTCCTGTCTCGACCATGTCACGTGGCCAAGCCATCCAGGTATTTACTTCTCGGTCTTCCCCTTGGACTCTTTCGATCTTGCCAGTCCTCACCAAGTTCTCCAATTCATTTCTTCTCCTAACATGCCCACATAATTTTGACTGTCAACGTCTAATGTCTTTAATCAGTTTACGATCTTCATTTGTTTCTTGAAGGACTTGTTCATTGGTTTTCCTGTCTGTCCATGGTATTCTTTGCATTTTCCTCAGAAACCACATTTCCACACCCATCAGATGTTTTTTCAGCTTGGCTGTTTATTGCCCCACGCTTCACATCCATACAAATGTATAGGTTCTATGTATTTTCTATTCTAGGTTCTATGTAGCACTTCAACACTCTTTTTCTCGTTTCAATTGATATCTTGTTATTTTTTTTTTTTTTTTTTTTTTTTTTTTTTTTTTTTTTTTTCCCGCGTTTCCATCCTGTTTCAGGATATTGCGGTCAACACCAGCATCTTTCAGCTGTATGTTGATTCCTAGGCTAGATTACGCTCATCAGCACGCCACGACTTTCTGAGCGACCGGCTCCATACTCTCAAAGTCACTTTTGCGATTCGAACCACTGCTAATTCTCGTCGCGTCACGTGACGAGAGTATTCGGGGTTAGCGGAGAAAGCTGCTAACCCCTCGGCCACGGAGCCGGCTATCTTGTTATTGGTCAGTATATTTTTTATCTTGCAAAAGGCTACCTTCGCAATGGCAATTTTTGTTCTGATCTCTTCAAGGTATCTCCCATCAGATGTTATGACTGTGCCGAGATAACTGTATCGATTAACTTGTTGAAGAATATGGCCATTTAATCGTATATCACATGGTGGTATTTCCTTCTTGCTAGTGACGACCAGAATCTATGTCTTCTTAACTTTCAGTTCTAACCCTAGTTGTTCACTATGTGCAACATCCGCATCTACTAAATTTTGCAGGTCCTGTTCATTGTCTGCAATCAAGACTGTATCATCTGCATGTCTAATGTTATTGATGTATCGTCCCCCAATGTTGATTCCTTCCATATCTTCTATATTTCTGTAATATTCTCACTGTACAGGGAAAAAAGATATGGGGACATTACACATCCCTGTCTCACATCTCTTTTTAATAGGCTGATATTGACCTACATCGTTATCAATTCTAATGGCAGCTTATTGTTTCCAATATATGTTTTTTGCAAGTCTAACTTCTTTTCCATCGAAAATTTGACTTTCTTGAATTTTATATGTAAATTGCGTAAGATTAATCTATGGTCGCTGTAGCAATCTGCGCTTGGTATAGTTTTTGCGACTTTAAAGGCATTTCAAAACCTTCTGTTGATGAGAATGTAATCAATCTGATTTCTGATCTTATGATCAGGACTCCTCCTTGTCCACAATCTCCTTGGGTGCTGTTGAGACAGGTTTTTTTCCAATAATTAAATCATGCTCGTTTGCCCACTGTACAAGTCTGCAACCTTTTTCATTCTGTTCCCCTAGTCCATACTTGCCCACAATGCATCCGTGCCGTTGATTTCCAACTTTGGCATTCAAGTCACCCATTACGATATTTACTTCAGAATTCTTGCATTTCTTGTAGGCTTTCTCTAAATCATTATACAATTCATCAATGTTGTCATTACTACTGTCTGCTGTTGGTGCAAATACTTGTATGGCGTTGACATCAAAAGGTGTTCAACTCAACTTCACACTCTGTCTGATACAGTCTAATATCCTTTGATTGATTTTGCTCTCTCTCTCTCTTTCTTTATCCATTATAATTGCTACACCTCGCTGTTGTTTCTCTCCACCAGAATAGATTATTCTATATTCCTCAGATGTTATAATGCCCATTCCTGTCCATCTGGTCTCGCATATACTTAACAGGTTAATATTTACTATTCTAGTTTCAGTCTGAATGTTATCAAATTGTCCATCCTATATATACATATCCAATATATACATATACATACACACAGCATGCGACAGACACGTATACAGAGATAGGTAGAAGGAAACACACACACACACACAGACATGCACATACACATACAGAGACACACACACAGGCATAGACTCACACACACACACACACACACACTATATATATATATATATATATATATATATATATATATATATATATAGTAGGCCTCTTTCAGTCCTGAAGGACTATAGAGTTGTGCCGCTTGGGAGGTGCCTGGCAGCACCGCTGGTGACTGTATAGTCCAATTCTAGAGTGACAATCCCTGTCACAGTTTCCGCATCTGTAAGACGAGGCAGGTCCCGCAGTAAGTGACTGCGCTTTGAGCCTGTGCCGCCTATCCTCAGTTTGTTGGATCTGATTGCGCTCAAAGAGCAAGAGTCCGTTTCGTACATCTCTTCTCCAGGAGCATCTGTCTGTTGCAACTCTCTCCCACGTGTCTGGATCTATTCCAATGGTTATCATATCTTGTTTACACACATCCCTATATCGCATTTGGGGTCTTCCGGTTGGCCTCTTTCCTGTGGCTAGTTCTCCGTAAAGGAGATCTCACGGAATACGTTCATCCTCCATTCGAGATACGTGGCCCAGCCACCGGAGGCGTCTCTGCTTGAGGAGGGTGTTCACTGTGTTAATATCTGCTCTTTCAAGCAACTGTTTGTTTGTTATGTGGTCTTTCCATGTTATGCCCAGGATACGTCTCAGACATCTCACGTGGAAGGAATTCAACTTCCTTTCCTGTCTTGAGTACAGGGTCCGAGGATTCAGACCCATAGAGTAGTGTGCTAACAACACAAGCTTTATATACTTGAGCTTTTGTACGCTCTGTTAGTCTATTATTCTCCCAATCTCTTTTAGCTAGCCTGGAAAATGGTTGTGGCTGCCATTCCAATGCGTCTGTCGATTTCTGTCTCTAATGAAAGATTATCTGACATTGTCGACCCCAGATACACAAAATCGTGGACGACTTTCAATTCGTAATTAGAGATTTTGATTGACGGAGCGCATCAGCATCTTGTTCCATCACCTACGTTTTATTTAGGCTAATGGTGAGCCCAAAGTCTTCGCAGGCGGCTGCAAAACGATCTATGAGCCTTTGGAGATCTTCTGCTGTATGAGTAGTCAGTGCTGCATCATCTGCAAAAAGTAGTTCTCTTACGCATCTTGATCTTATTTTGGTCTTTGCCTTGAGTCTTGATGGGTTAAAAAGTTTGCCATCAGATCTTGTGTGGAGGTATATACCTTCAGTGGCAGTCCCAAATGTTTGCCTTAAGAGAACAGCGAAGAAGATACCAAAGAGTGTAGGAGCAAGCACGCAGCCCTGCTTTACTCCGCTGCTGATGCTGAATGACTGGGATGTTGAGCCGTCAAATACAATGGTCCCCTGCATGTTTTCGTGGAATGATTTCACGAGACTAAGAAGGGTGGGTGGACATCCAACCTTTTCAAGGACCTTAAAAAGGCCGCTTCTGCTCACGAGGTCAAATGTCTTTGTGAGGTCGATGAAGGCAATATATAATGGCTTCCTCTGTTCTCTGCACTTCTCTTGGAGCTGCCGGAGTGAGAAAATCATATCGATGGTGGACCTGTTGGGTCTAGATCCGCACTGCGATTCGGGGTAGATTCTTTCAGCAAGAATGTGTAATCTTTTAAGGATTACTCTGGCAAAAATCTTGCCTGTAATGCTGAGAAGGGAAATGCCGCGATAGTTGTTGCAGTAGCTTCTGTCACCTTTGTTTTATAAAGGGTAACGATGTTTGCGTCTTTGATATCTTGTGGTATTGATTTTTCTCTCCAAGAAGAGCTGTAATATTGCATACAGTTCTGGGATGATTGTTTCTGTTGCTACATTTTAAAATTGCAGGTGGAATACTATCTTTTCCAGGTGCCTTCGCTGATTTCTGTGAGGCAAGGTTCGCTATCCAAGGCATGCATGGCGGACTGTTGATCGATGGCTTCCAGAGCTTCTTCGCTGACAGTGTTATCCACTGAGTATAGCTCTGAGTAGTGTTCTACCCAGCGATCCATTTGTTTCGCTCGATCTTTTATGATTACCCCCTCAGTTGATCGTAAAGGGGCAATCTTATTTTTTGATGGGCCGACAGCTTGCTTGATGCCTCATACATTCCTCTTATATTTCCAGTGTCTGCACAAGTTTGAATTTGAGCAGAGAGCTGTAGCCAGTACCTGTTCGCACATCTTCTTGCCATCTGTTGTACTCTATTTCTGGCCGTTCGCAATACCTGCAGTGTTTTTTTTATACATTGAGAATGCATGTCTCTTTATCTCCAGGACTGGGAGCATCTCTTCGGAGTGTGCTTCAAACCAGTCGGTTGTACTTAGTTTGCTTCTTGCCAAATGTTGATAGTGCTGTATTGTAGATAGTGTCGCGAAAATGACTCCATCTCTCGGTGGAATTTCCGTCTGTGGGGCCAGGCAGAGTATCCGCTAGAGCATGCATGAATTTGTTGGCCTTCTCTTTATTTTGGGTGCCACCGGTGTCAATGTTGGTCTTCCTTCTATTCTGCTTCTGTAGATTCTCTTGGGCTTTATCTTCACCTTGCTGGAGACGAAGTGAATGGTCGGTGTCAGCAGTCAGCACGATGATAACTGCGAGTCAGCCGTACATTGCGGAGGTTGCTGCGTTTAGTGAGCACCAGGCTCGAGTTGGTGCCAGTTCTTTGATCTGGGGTGCCTCCATGACACCTTGTGCTTTAGGTTTCGTGTCAAAGAATGTGTTGGTCACGCACAGATTATGGTGGCTGCAGAATTCCAAGAGACGTTGTCCATTGTCATTGATCTTCCCAACGCCAAACTTGTACTAGACATGAAGGCCAAGATTCGTGGTCGGAGCCAACCCTGGCATTGAAATCCCCCAGGATAAAAAGATGTTGTTTCTCTGGTGTCTCACTGACTTCTTTGCTAATGACGTCATAGAACTTGTCTTTAGATTATGATGCTGCAGTTAGTGTTGGGGCGTAAACGCTTATAATACTAACTGGGCCTGCCTCTGTATGGAGTTGGAGCTTCAATATTCTTTCAGTGCCATCACTTGGTGATATGATGGAATTGAATAGCTTGTTTCTGATAGCGAAGCCAAATCCATGCTCCCTGGGCTCTCCGCACGGCTTGCCAAAGCCAGTAGAAAATGAAGTCCCTCTCCTTGATGCTTCCAGATTCTTGGAGTCTGGTCTCTTGCAGGGCGACAATGCCCATCCCGAGTCTTAGTAGTTCGTTGTTTATCACTGCAGTTTTGCGGGCATCCACAATCTTGTTTAGATCGTCTGAGATGCCAGGGGTCATGGTTCTTACGTTCCCCTGTTCCCAGCCTTAGGGGTGGTTGTTTTGCTTTTTTTTTTGTTGCTAGGTGTATAGATTGCGGTCCATGTGTCGGATTTTCCCCCCAAGCTCCCCACACCCTCAGGAGCAGATGAATCGTGGCGAGACAACACATTATTGACTGGGGGTTTCCCAGCTTAGGCGGGCGGTAGCTGTCTAGTGAGATACGATGATCTCTCCCACCGTCGGAAGTAGCCCCTGGCGCCTTGCTCTACGCTAATCGAGCATTAAGACTTATAACCGGCAAATGCTGCTTCCCCTGTTGTGTCACCCCTTTACGCGGTGCTGAAGTGACCTCTTCAGGGCACAAGCCTGGGCAATGGAAATCGGAGAACCAGCTGTTGCCCAGTAGAAGGTTCCCCCTCTCCACGTCGCCGATGTTGACCAAGGGAAAGGCAGTAGCCAATGCAACTTGGCATCGGTGCCGTCGCAGGAGTTGCCAGAACTATGTTGTTTACAACATGGAACTGCCTTAGGGACTCCATCTCCGGATTTGACCTCAGGGTTTACTCCCGAAGCCTTTCCCATGTGGGGTATACCCGCAAGGCAGCGGAGGTTTGAGATTTAGAGTTCCCTCTCTTAGAAGAGATACCAACCAAGGCTGACGAGCCTCCTCTGCCCGAAATCAATAAGGAGGGAAAGTCTACCATTCTTCCTTCCTGGCAGTGACCATACTGATCGGATGACCGTAGCCATTGTCTCTACTGAGAGATCCTCTGCCCACCGTCACTGACTTGAAACCATAACCAACAACTTTCTGTCGGCTGCTTCCAAGTCCAATCCACCATCTGCTCTCATAGCTTCAAGTTACCCTGTTGGGGGGGGGGGGGGGGGGGGGCTAAACGGGTACTCCACTTTGCCCAAGGGGTGTCCCGTAGGCTAGTGGAGGGAAGGAGGCACCTTACTTCTCCTTTGATAGGGTGACCCCTACACCGCTACCACTTTTTGTATTTCCCCAATGATTTTATATATATATATAAAATATATATAAATACCTACATTAAAACATTATTGATACACAAAGTGGAGAGTGGAAAAGAAGAAGTAAAAAAAGACATTTTTGGGGGGCGTAAGAAAAAATGGAAGATAATAGGGAAACAAAAAACGCTTTTCACTTTAAAAAAAAAATGACCGTATAAACCCCCAGGTAGACCCAAAAAAAACGGTGGAGAGATAATATATATATATACAGACCTAAAAGCACTTTGAAAAACAACCCACTGGCCCAAAAGAATGTCAACCAGAGAGACGAAAACGTGACTGATTGTAAACTTTTAAGGGTCGGGAAAGCTGAAGAAGAAGAAGATAATTTATAAAAAAAATTATTTAAAAAAAAAAAGGGGAAAAAAAAAAATAACATTGAAATTGCTTCTTTATTCTCCAGGATTTTTGGGAAAGCATTTTTCTGTTCCCCGGGGAGTGTGCTTCAAACCAAGTCGGTTGACTTAGTTTGCTTCTTGCCAAATGTTGATAGTGCTGTATTGTAGATGGTGTCGCGAAAATGACTCCATCTCTCGGTGGAATTTCCGTCTGTGGGGCCAGGCAGAGTATCCGCTAGAGCATGCATGAATTTGTTGACCTTCTCTTTATTTTGGGTGCCACCGGTGTCAATGTTGGTCTTCCTTCTGTTCGGCTTCTGTAGATTCTCTTTGGCTTTATCTTCACCTTGCTGGAGACAAGTGAATGGTCGGTGTCACAGTCAGCACTATCATAGCTGCGAGTCAGCCGTACATTGCGGAGGTTGCTGCGTTTAGTGAGCACCAGCTCGAGTTGGTGCCAGTTCTTTGATCTGGGGTGCCTCCATGACACCTTGTGCTGAGGTTTCGTGTCAAAGAAGGTGTTGGTCACGCACAGATTATGGTGGCTGCAGAATTCCAAGAGACGTTGTCCATTGTCATTGATCTTCCCAACGCCAAATTGTCCTAGACATGAAGGCCAAGATTCGTGGTCGGAGCAACCCTGGCATTGAAATCCCCCAGGATAAAAAGATGTTGTTTCTCTGGTGTCTCACTGACTTCTTTGCTAAGGTCGTCATAGAACTTGTCTTTAGATTCGGATGCTGCAGTTAGTGTTGGGGCGTAAACGCTTATAATACTAACTGGGCCTGCCTCTGTCTGGAGTTGGAGCTTCAATATTCTTTCAGTGCCATCACTTGGTGATATGATGGAATTGAATAGCTTGTTTCTGATAGCGAAGCCAACTCCATGCTCCCTGGTCTCTCCGCACGGCTTGCAATGCCAGTAGAAAGTGAAGTCCCTCTCCTTGATGCTTCCAGATTCTTGGAGTCTGGTCTCTTGCAGGGCGACAATGCCTATCCCGAGTCTTAGTAGTTCGTTGTTTATCACTGCAGTTTTGCGGGCATCCACAATCTTGTTTAGATCGTCTGAGATGCCAGGGGTCATGGTTCTTACGTCCCATGTTCCCAGCCTTAGGGCTGGTTGTTTTGCTTTTTTCTTGTTGCTAGGTGTATAGATTGCGGTCCATGTGTCAGGATTTTCCCCTAAGTTACACACACCCTCAGGAGCAGATGAATCGTGGCGAGACAACACATTATTGACTGGGGGTTGCCCAGCTTAGGCGGGCGGTAGCTGTCTAGTGAGATACGATGATCTCTCCCACCGTCGGAAGTAGCCCCTGGCGCCTTGCTCTACGCTAATCGAGCATTAAGACTTATAACCGGCAAATGCTGCTTCCCGTGTTGTGTCACCGCTTTACGCGGTGCTGAAGTGACCTCTTCAGGGCACAAGCCTGGGCAATGGAAATCGGAGAACCAGCTGTTGCCCAGTAGAAGGTTCCCCCTCTCCACGTCGCCGATGTTGACCAAGGGAAAGGCAGTAGCCAATGCAACTTGGCATCGGTGCCGTCGCAGGAGTTGCCAGAACTATGTTGTTTACAACATGGAACTGCCTTAGGGACTCCATCTCCGGATTTGACCTCAGGGTTTACTCCCGAAGCCTTTCCCATGTGGGTATACCCGCAAGGCAGCGGAGGTTTGAGATTTAGAGTTCCCTCTCTTAGAAGAGATACCAACCAAGGCTGACGAGCCTCCTCTGCCCGAAAATCAATAAGGAGGAAAGTCTACCATTCTTCCTTCCTGGCAGTGACCATACTGATCGGATGACCGTAGCCATTGTCTCTACTGAGAGATCCTCTGCCCACCGTCACTGACTTGAAACCATAACCAACAACTTTCTGTCGGCTGCTTCCAAGTCCAATCCACCATCTGCTCTCATAGCTTCACGTTACCCTGTTGGGGGGGGGGGGGGCTAAACGGGTACTCCACTTTGCCCAAGGGTGTCCCGTAGGCTAGTGGAGGGAAGGAGGCACCTTACTTCTCCTTTGATAGGGTGACCCCTACCCCGCTACCACTTTGTGTATCCCTAATGATTTTATATATATATATATACATATATATACATACATACATATAATCATTATTGATACACAAAGTGGAGAGTGGAAAAGAAGAAGTAACAAAGACATTTATGGGGGGCGTAAAGAAATAATGGAAGATAATAGGGAAACAAAACACGCTTACACTCAGAAATAAATGACCGTAGACCCCGAGGTAGACCAAAAAGACGGTGGAGAGATAATATATATATATACAGACCTAAAAGCACTTGAAATCAACGACTGGCAAGAGAATGTCAACCAGAGAGACGAATCGTGACTGATTGTATCTTCAGCTCGGAACGCTGAAGAAGAAGAAGATATATATATATATATATATATATATATATATATATATATATATATATATATATATATATATATATATATATATATATATATCTTATATATAAAAGAGACTGTATGTGGGTGTGTGTGTCCTTTATACGTTCGCGAACAGTCCATCCGATTGATATGAAATTTTCTACACGTCTTCCTCTCAATGTCCGCGCTGCCAACTGTGATATTATTTAAGTGTGAAATCGGCTACTTACTTAATATTATTTAATTTTTCATTTTTCATTCTAATTTCTATATAGCAAGGGGACTTAACTCTAGAAAAGTTATTTCAAGGGGCATAACTTTTAATAACTTTTCTGTATATATAGTCATAGTTCTGCCTTATAGTCATATTGTTGCATCGTTTTCAAAGATGTATAAACTCTTTGTCTATAGTTATGTACAGGCATATGAGTTATAATAAATAATGATACAATCTTTAAGGCATTTTCAAAGTTTTCATAAAAATAATGCATAATGCATAACATTGTAACTCATCTTTTTATGCTTAAGAAGGTATCTACAGTCATGTAGGTGATTAGAAACAGTTTTCATTAAAAATAATGGATTGTGTGTGGAAGGACATTCTTTTAAGTTACTTTTTTCTTTGTTGTATGAATTTAATGAGACGCTACCCGCCAGGAGCTGGGTGAAGCCACGCCGGGTCAGATAGATAGACAGACCCACCTTTTCGCTGCAGTTATCTACAGACATATGCGTTATAATCCTCCTCCTCCTTTCCCCTTCTCCTCCTACTCCTACCCTCTTCCTCTTCCCCTCCTCCCTCTCCCTCCTCCATCCTCCTCCTCCCTCTTTCTCCCTCTTCCTCCTCCTCCTCCCTCTTCCTCCTCCTACCTCCTCCCTCCTCCTAATCACTCCTCTTCCTTCCTCATCCCTTCTCCTCCTCCCTCCTCCTACTACGTCCTCCCCCTCATCCCTCCTCCTCCCTCCTCCTCCTTTTCCTCCCTCCTCCTCCCTCTCCTCCTCCCTCCTCATCTCTCTCCTTCTCCCTCCTCCTCCTCCCTCTACCTCATCCCTCCTCCTCCTTCCACATCCCTTCTCCTCCTCCCTCTTTCTCCTCCCCCCTCCTCATCCTCTCTCCTTCTCCTCTCCTCCTACTCCTCCCTCTTCCCTCCTCCTTCTCCCTCTTCCTCCTCCCTCCTTCTTCTCCCTCCGCCTCCTCCCTCCTCCTCTCTCCTCCTCCCTCCTTCTCCATCTCCCTTCTCCTCCCTCTCCTCCTCCCTCTCCTCCTCCCTCCTCCTCCCCTACCTCCTCCTGCGTTCTTCTCCTCCCTCCTTCTCCTCCTCCTCCTTCCTCCTCCCTCTTTCTCCTCCTCCTCCCTCTTCCTCCTCCCTCCTCCTCACCCTCCTCCCTCCTCCCTCCTCCTACCTCTTCCTTCCTCCTCCTCTCTCCTCCTCCTAATCCCTCCTCCTCCCTCCTATTCCTCCCTACTTCTCCTCCTCCCTCCTCTTCCCTCCTCCTCCTCTCTCCGCCTATCTTTTCCTCCCTCCTCCTCCTCCCTTCTCCTCCCTCCTCCACCTCCCTCTTCCTCCTCCCAGCTCCTACTCCTCCTTTTTCTTCTTCTGCTGCTGCTGTTGCTGCCGCTCCATTTACCCAAGTTAATTGTTGGGGAAGATGTAAAGATCTTTCAAGTGCTCTTTCTAATGCTTTTTGTAAGTTGGTCTTCGTTTATCTAATGTTGTTCTAACTGCAACCAATAAATGATTAGACAGACAGGCAGGCAGACAGACAGACAGACAGACAGACAGACAGACAGAGAGGGACGGACAGACAGACAGACAGACAGACAGACAGATAGACAGTCGGGAACGGGAACTTATATGACTACTTATATGAATTAAATGAGATGCTCCCCATCAGGGTCTGGGCGAAGCCGGGCCGGATCAGACAGACAGATAGACAGACAGACAGACAGACAGATAGATAGTCGGGAACGGGAACGGGAGCTTATATGACTACTTATATGAATTAAATGAGATGCCCCACACCAGGAGCTGGTGATTCCGGACCGGGTCAGACAGACAGACAGACAGACAGACAGACAGACAGACAGACAGACAGATAGTCGGTAACGGGAACGAGAACTTATATGACTACTTATATGAATTAAATGAGATGCTCCCCACCAGGGACTGGGCGAAGCCGGGCCGGGTCAGCTAGTGTGTGTGTGTGTGTGTGTAGATATATATATATATATATATATATATATATATATATATATATATATATATATATATATATATATATATATATATAAAGTCCCTTAAAAGTCTATTTATTCTCCATAACATTTTGTCTTTGGCATGCGTTTTGGAGTATCTAGAACGAATTAATTGGATTTATATTGATTCATATAGAAATAATTGCCTGCGAAATCATCGGTTTCAGATTTCGCCAATCGTTTTCGGACGGATTTTCAACGAAAATCGAGAATTGAATATATATATATATATATAATACATGGCGGTCGCCCTGGGAGGAGTTAGCAACTTTCTCCGTAACCCCGAATACTCTCGTGGTTGACGTGAGCGCACGTGAACTGGAAGGCGGTTCGAGTTCGCCAGTGACTTACGAGAGTATGGAGCCGGTCGCTCAGAAATTCGTGGCGTGCTGATGAGCGTAAGCTAGCCTAGGAATCAACATACAGCTGAAAGATGCTGAGTTGACCGCAATTATCCTTGAAACAGGATGGAAATGCGGGAAAAAATAAAGAAAGAAAGACACACAAACAAACACACACACACACACACGCACGCACGCACGCACACAACGTCCGAACGAAGAGACACTTTTTTTCAGTGTGACAAATTGAACAAGCATGCCCGTTTACAATAGGAACCAAGGCATGTTTTGTGCAGTAAAGCGGCGCGTGTGGTACTTGACCGCATCACGCACCTTTTGCTGTTCAATCTATCAATAATATGGGTCAAGCATCACACATCCAATTCTCATGAAGGTTTGTAAACGAAACATATACTGACTGACTACACCCTAGTTACTTGTACATATAACTCACCAACTCCTTTGATGTGGCTATAATCAACACCCATAGCCATTGTATGATATTCACGATTTGACTTTGCCTTCTGTGTTTCTTCACAGTGTTTCTTTGTAATTGTAAACGTGCCCCTGATTTTATGCGACGTTCATTTCTTAATGTGGTGTATGGTTGATGGTTGCCACTTGTATGTCTTGTCGTGATGACGCACTTGTGAGTACCGCTCTGTGTTTACTGCAGAAGTCTGGTGTGAGGATGGCATCTGGGGACTTTATTGTCAGCACCAATGCAGGTGCCGCAAGAATGAGAGTTGCAATGTTAACACAGGGGCCTGTTCTTCACGCTGTCCGGTTGGCAGGTATGGGTACAAGTGTAGGCTGAGCTGCAGCTACAAATGCAAAGACGAGTGTTCGGATCGTTGGGGTTTGTGTGAATGCAAACCTCAGTTTCAACCCCCTACAAATGAATGCATTACAACAGGTGAACGTGTGTTTTAGTCTAACTATGTAATCATTGCAGCTGTGGTTTTGTTTTCTGTTTAAAAGAACACCATGTTGTTGGAATATCTCATTCATTCAAATACTTGAAGGAACTGGGTTATGGCAGGCTTACCTGTCTGCAGTCCTGCTACCCAGCATTTACCAGGTGTCTTCAAATATTATTGGACCTTTGGCAATTGAGCAATTCAAGGAAGCTGGAGGATTGACGATCTAAACTCATTCAGACTACCCTACCTGGGAATGAAAATACTACTCGGTCTGTCACTCTACTGTTAGAAGCATTTCAGGAAGGTCTCTTGTAACGGAGTAGTGTTTGGCTACCCAGTTCCGCAATGATACCTCCTTGTAGACTCTTTCAGCGGCATCTTCTGCCTGGTGAACAGCAAACACCCACAAGAAGCCCTGTCCCTACAGAGACTAGGCAACTTGACAAACCAGAAGGATATTGTGAAATGTCAAGAGAGCCTGAACAAGATGAGAATTGTGGGGTGCATCTGCAGGCTGGAGCTGGCTGGCTCCCAGGATCAAAATGGCCGTGCATTTGTGAGGCACAGCATTGCCAAGGCCATGGATGTCCTACCGGCCAAGGCCATGGATGTCCTACCGGCCAAGGCCATGGATGTCCTACCGGTCGTATTCTCTGGTTATGTATTTACTTTGGGTACATACTCGTGGTACATCAACCGACGAGAGTAAAAGACAACGGTCAGTATGACTTTTACTTGTCTGCGCATCAAGCTTGATTGTTTTAACCAGTGGATGATGACTGTTTAAACTGTGACGACTGCATCTTATTGTACTGGTCACTCTACCAATCCCTCAACCGATCACCAATGATCACGACGTTGAGAGAGCATCGGTGGCCTTGTGCACAGCCCAGCATATCTTTAAAGACTCAGAATTCCAAGCGGAATTGTTTCTTCTCAATCATTAACAACTTCGGCACCACTCTCGCGGAACTCTCCTCATGGTCAAACTATCCCTAACCATAGAGTGTACAAAACCAGTATTTACTCCCACCATGTTATCCAGTTATTTGATGGTGACAATATAAAATAACACAAATTAATGCAGCTTTACATAACACACGCAAAACAGTTTTCCGTAATTGTGTTCTGTGAAGCTGCATTACTTTGTGTTACGTTACATTGTTTATATTTCCACAGCTTTACCGCAGTTTCACTAACGTTATTCATAATTTGATCGTGACATGACGGTTGTGCATAACCGAAGCCATCACGTAGTCGATGACCAATAGTTCGTTTTGCTGACCGGGCCTATGTGACATTGTCCCTGATGCGGTCATCTTGGAAGCGTTGACCTCGGAACCCGACTAGAGTGGCGTTTATTCTGTTCAGCAACATCCTGTAATGTCCCTGCTGCTTGCCCAAGTACGGACGCCCATCTCCACAAGCTCTGTTCTGCAGACCTTTCTATCCGACATGTAAAGTTAGGATC